>MCJB01002553.1:0-11842 GCA_002018475.1 Nicotiana obtusifolia | reverse complement strand
TGGTCTTGCAAACTGTTCGATCAAACAAAGGAACAAGTTCAATTTTGAATCACACCAAAATTGGACAAGTTAATTCACACGATTTTGGGAGCAATGTGCTGCCGTTTTTTGATTGATAATAATGTCAAAAGGTATCAAAATAATGAAGTGTTTAGGCTTATATAGAATGAGCCTTTACCTAAATCAACTAGGAAAAGAATAACTAGTTAACCTAAATCAACTAGGAAACAACTAATTAACAAAAAGGCCACAATTTGGCTAATTTAAAGAATAGTCACGCAGGACCAAACAAATATTAATGTCTTCAATAATTACATAATAATACAACATAAACACAAATGTACATCTTCAACACAAGATTCGTCCATAGCAAGATTTATGGACGCTTGGATCTTCTCCAAGGCTAACCAACGCCTTTTCTTGTCTTGTTCATAGATGGCATTGATAACACTTGATCAAATTTATTTGCATCATTGGGAGTCAATGTCCTGAAGTGGGGTCTCTGTTGGGGCAGCAGAGTCACTGATACGAGTGATGTCTATATCCCTCGTTGACTTTCCGAGTTTGTCAGCTTGTGGCAAGAAAGGCACATTCACCGCTTGGCAAAGGGTTGTGATCAAACTCGGAAAAGGAAGTGATGTGGCACACTACGTTTCCCGGATGCCAATCTCCTGGAAGATGAGACTCCCCACATCAATTTTTATACCAGCCATGATGCACGCAATGGAAGTGCTTTCTCATTGCTTATATCTGTTTCGTTTCTGGACGTTATTAAATGGGAGGTGACGAAGTTCAGCCTAAATTTTCCCTCCCTTGTGAGGTCCTCTTTGTATATCTTCTTTCCAGGGTGTATCCAAGCAGGAGTCCCCTTGGCAATCATGGACGCTATCTACCCTCGTTCATTTTCTCTGTTGGAGTACTTGGCATCGTACTCGGCTGTGCCTGATTGCCAATCGGGGAAGCAGAGTTCATTAATATGCTCACTGTCACAAAACACACTCTTTCCCTGAACCTGTACGATGCCCGTGAATATTCTGTTGCGTCTGTGGTACCCCGTTCTTGAAGCTCCGTAGGATGCATAGAATTCTCGGACCATTGACTCATTATATTCTTTAGGGTCCATAGTGAAATACTCCCATCTTCTCATTTTGATGTTGTCGAGAATATGAGGGTACTGTTCTTGTAATCCATTCAAACTTAACTTTTTCTCCCCCAAGATTTTCCTTTTTGTTAGCCCCTCCCTAAACAATGTTCTGGAGCCTTCGACCCCGAATCGAAGCTGAAGGTCATCTCCACGCTTCCTTCTGGCCTCAGCCACTAGATCAACTTCGGGCAAGCGGTTCTCCTCATCAGACTAGGAGGTACTCGACAAATTTGGTTCCATTCTTCCACGTTTGGGCTGTGCCGTGTTAGGACCGGATGATGACCTTTTCTTTGCGGAATGCTTTTGAGGTGCCATATCTGCATGAAGGTAAGATGTAAGCGACATTGTCATCAGTAGAGAAAACAAAACAAGAAGAATCAACATAGAGGTAACTGAATGCGGTGTGGTTTGCGGTCGCATAACCACTATGTAAACCGCAAAATCGTCGCATTCTTGATGTGCAGAGCTAGATTCGACTTTGCGGTGGGATATGCGATTGCATATCCACTATGCAAATCGCATAGGCATCGCAGAGTGTTCATGTTCACAGGCATGTTAGCTTTACACAAATGCGATCGCATATCCACCGCAAAGTGAGATATGCGATCGCAAACTCACCGCGGAGATTGCTGATGCTAATCAAAATATTCTGACCCTGTTTGCTGTGCCTTTGTGGTCCGCATAGTAGTTATGCGATCGCAAAGGCACCGCATTTGTCGTCTTCCTCAGGTATCTAGGGTTTAGGGATGCGGTCAAATTGCGGTCCACATTTTGATATTGTGGACTGCAAATACCTTTGGATACACAAGTATATTCGTCCCCTACGAATTACAACCCTAGATTCCTGTCTTCATCCCCCACAAAGTTCAAACAAACTACATTGAACCACCAAACCTAATTGCAAAATTAAAATTAAAAATATAGCAAAGGTAGTAGTTTAGTAGGTAAGCAAACATACCTAGGAAGAAGATTGAAGGATTTAGGACAACTTTTAATCAGCACTTCGATGTTTGGTAAGCTTGAAATTCAATTTTCCCCCGATAATGTCTATCGCTGTTCGTTCTCTGTTGTTGTCTCTCTTTTTTTTTTTATACTAAATTGAAGGATTTAGAAGAGGAGGGAATGCGGACACGTACCTGTCAGTATGCGATGATTAAGTCATCGCATAGTGTAAATGCGAATCGCAAAGTGGGCTACCTCACCGCATTTATGTCATTGTTTTGAGCCAAACCTTCTGTCTCTGTTTGCGATGAGAATGCGGACCGCATAATACAAATGCGATCCGCAAAATGCTGTACATCGTCGCATTTATGACAGCTATGTTTATTCAACTTTCTGCTTCTGTTTGCGACACAAATGCGGCTTGCATATTGATAATGCAATCGCATTTGTGTAGCATTTGTCACATTGTTGCTTTTTTCTTCAGTTTCGCGAACTCCTTTTCAATTTTGTGTCCTTTTGTCAAACTCCTGCATTCTAAAACATCCTTCAAATAGCCCTACGTACAACTATGATATCAAAACTTAAATAAAGGAACAACAACAAGCAAAAGTAAATGTTACCACACATGGGTTGCCTCCCATGAAGCGCTTGATTTAACGTCGCGGCACGACGAAGCTAAGACGCCTCTGAAATCATACCATGGTTGGGCATGGACCATCCTGTAGAGCCAGCTGCTCTACCAAATGTTTCTCTCCATCTGCTCCCAAGTAATGCTTAATTCTTTGACCGTTCACCTTGAAGGTTCGGAGCCCATCCTCCGATGCTAGTTCGACAGCTCCAAAGGGAGAGACGTCGACAACTTTGAAAGGGCCAGACCATTTAGACTTTAGCTTCCCCGGAAATAGTTTTAGTCTTGAGTTGAAAAGCAATACCAGATCCCCTGCCTTGAATTCTCTTTTAAGATCTTTTTGTCATGGACGAGTTTCATTCTTTCCTTGTATATGGCTGCACTTTCATACACGTGGAGACGGAACTCCTCCATTTCGTTCAATTGTGCTAGCCTCAGAGCTCCAGCCTCTGCCCAGTCCATGTTTAATCTTTTTAAGGCCCACATAGCCTTATGCTCAAGTTCTACAGGTAAATGGCAAGCTTCTCCAAAAACTAGCCGATAAGGGGATGTACCGATTGGGGTTTTGTACGCTGTGCGGTATGACCATAGAGCATCATCTAGCTTCTTTGACCAGTCGGTCCTGTTTGCATTCACCGTCTTTGCTAGTATGCTCTTTATTTCCTTGTTAGATACCTCAACTTGACCGCTCGACTGTGGATGATAGGGTGTGGCAACCTTATGCTTGACACCGTACTTGTCAAGGAGACCTTTAAAGGCTCTGTAACAGAAATGCGAACCCCTATCACTGAGAATGGCTCTTGGGGTGCCAAACCGAGTGAAAATATTCTTATTTAGAAATGCGGTCACACTCCGAGCCTCGTTGTTTGGTAAAGCAATGGCTTCTACCCATTTGGACGCGTAGTCCACAGCCACTAAGATATATTTCATCCCACATGAGCTTATAAAAGGGCCCATGAAGTCAATACCCTAAACGTCGAATAGTTCGATTTCCATCACAAAGTTCATAGGCATCTCATGCCTCCTAGAAATTGGGCCTTGCCTTTGGCATTGGTCACAAGACTTGACCAACTGATTAGAATCCTGATAAATGGTAGGCCAGTAATAAACACATTCTAAGATCTTTGCTGCCGTTATATTCCCCCCATGATGACCCCCAACCGGTGAGTCATGACAAGCTTTCAGAATTTGTAGCATCTCTTCCTCAGGCACGCATCTCCTGATGATGTTGTCTGCACAGACACGGAACAAGAAGGGTTCTTCCCAACAATAGTTTCGACAATTCCTCAAGAACTTCTTCTTTTGGTAAGATTCCAACCCTTCCGGAATAAGATCACTGACTATGTAGTTAGCGATGTCTGCATACCACGGTGCAAAGGAATTGGATAACGCCAGTATTTGTTCATCTAGAAATGCATCATTGATTTCCAGCTCTCCTTTTTGTCTCCCCGATTCTTCAATCCCGGACAAGTGATTTGCCACTTTGGTTTTGTGTTCCCTTTCGATCCATCACTTCAAAATCGAACTCTTGCAGCAGTAAAACCCATCGGATTAGTCGCGGCTTTGCATCTTTCTTCGCCATCAGATAATGGAGAGCTGTAAGATCGGTGTACACAATTACTTTGGAACCCAGCAGATATGCACGGAACTTCTCGAAAGCATAAACCATAGTTCTTGCTCAGTTACAGTGTAATTCATCTGCGCCCCATTAAGTGTTTTGCTAGCATAGTATATTGGGTGAAGAACTTTATTGTGTCTTTGTCCCAGCATCACTCCAATAGCTACACCACTGGTGTCACACATAAGTTCAAAAGGAAGCGACCAATCAGGTGTGTCAATAATGGGTGCTGTGGCGAGCTTTGTCTTCAGTTCCTCAAAAGCTTTGAGGCATTTCTCATCAAAAACAAACTTGGCATCCTTCTCAAGGAGTTTACACATGGGATTTGCAATCTTTGAGAAGTCCTTAATGAAGCGCCTGTAGAATCCGGCATGCCCTAAAAAACTACGAACACCTTTGACGGACGTGGGTGGAGGAAGCTTAGAGATGATTTATATTTTAGCTTTGTCTACCTCAATGCCACATCTTGATATTTTATGTCCCAGAACGATACCTTCATCCACCATGAAGTGGCATTTTTCCCAATTTAGCACAAGGTTTGTCTCTTCACATCGCTTGAGTACTTGTTTGAGATTACTCAGGCACTGCTCAAACGTCTCACCTACTACCGAGAAATCATCCATAAATACCTCAAGGAAGTCCTCTACCATATCAGAGAAGATAGACATCATGCATCTCTGGAAGGTAGCTGGAGCGTTGCATAGGCCGAATGGCATCCGACTAAAAGCGAATGTGCCATATGGACCTGTGAATGTTGTCTTTTCCTGGTCCTCCAAAGCGATATTGATCTGATTATAACCGGAGTATCTATCAAGGAAACAATAGAAGGACTTTCCTGCTAGCCGATCAAGCATTTGATCAATAAGAGGCATAGGGAAATGGTCCTTGCATGTGGCACTATTTAGTTTCCTGTAGTCCATGCAGACTCTCCATCCGATTACGGTTCTCGTTGGGATAAGCTCATTCTTCTCATTTTGATCACAGTCATGCCTCCCTTCTTTGGCACGCATGGCACTGGGCTCACCCATGAACTATCAGCAATTGGGTAGACTACCCCAGTGTCCAGCCATTTGATTATCTCTTTCTTTACCACTTCCTGCATTGACGGATTCAATCGTCGTTGATGTTCTACACTCGGTTTAGTCCCACTTTCTAATTGAATCTTATGCTCACATATTCCAGCAGGGATCCCCCGAATGTCCGCAATTGTCCAACCAATGGCTTGTCTATGCTCCCTCAAAACTTTCAGCAACTGTTCCACCTGCACATCATTCAACAACGAAGAAACAATTACGGGTAAAGTATTATTTAAGCCAAGAAATTTATACCTCAAATGCGGAGGGAGTGGTTTGAGCTCGAGTTGCGGTGGCTCAATAATAGATGGCGTTGCAGGAGGTGTAACTCTATTCTTCAAATCAAGGGAAAGCTTTGGTGGAGTATACGAGTAAGAACCACGCCCCTCTAATACATTCACTGACTCCATAAAGCCATCCATATCATCCCCATCGAAGTTTACCAATATAGCTGCCAATGCTTCACCTAGGCAGTGCTCTTCCATCTTCATCTCAACAGCACCATCTACTTCATCAACAATACCAATCACTGAAATTCTCTCGTATTCGTTTGGCAGCTTCATACCCTTACTTGCTTGGAATGTAACTTCTTCGTTGTTCACTCGGAATTTAATTTCATTACGTTCCGAATCCATAAGGGCTCTTCCAGTGGCCAGGAATGGTCTCTCCAAGATAATAGGGATTTCCTTGTCCACAACACAGTCAAGAATTACAAAATCAGCTGGTATATGAAATTTCCCAACTTTCACGATCACATCATCTACAATACCAACTGGTCTCTTGATTGAACGGTCAGCCATTTGCAAACTCATGCTCGTCGGCCTTGGCATTCCTAATCCCGCTTGTTTGTAAATGGCAAGCGGCATTAGATTGATGCTGGCCCCATTGTCACAAAGTGCCTTTGCAAACTCACGCACTCCAATAGTGCACGGAATAGTAAATGCTTCCGGGTCCTCTTTCTTTTGAATTGGATTTGTAGAAATAATAGAGCTAACCCGGTGAGTCATATTCACCACCTCATTCTTGGTGGTTCTCTTCTTCGTGATCAAATCTTTTAGATACTTAGCAAAACCGGGCATTTCTTGAAAAGCCTCCAAGAACGGTATATTCACAGATAACTGCTTGAGAATATCATAGAACTTCTCAAACTTGTTGTCGTCAACTCTTCTTGCAAGTCTCTGAGGGAAAGGAGGAGGGGGTCTAGGAATCGGCGGAAGAATGTTTGACGTTTCTTCTGCCTTTTCCTTCATCCCTTCTCGGGTCTCATCTCGGATTTGCACAATCTCTAGAGTTTTCTTTACTTCAGCAACATTGGGTTCTTCAACTTCGCCTCCTTTTTCAAGTTCTTCCACATCAATTGCTTGCTCATTCTTGCCTTGCAATAACTTACCTCTCCTGGTAGTGATGTCCATGATATGGGAAGTTGGGCCACTCCCACTTCCCTTTGGATTTGCAATCGTATCACTAGGGAGTGTTCCCTTTTGCTATGGATATTGCTCACGAGAAAGATCTCTTATTTGCAATTCCAGCTTTTGAATCGCCGCAGTGTGAGAGCCAACCAACTCAGTCATGTTCTTCATAGAATTATCAGACTTTTCTTGGTTTTGTAGTATCCTTTTAAGCATGCTCTCCAATTTAGACTCACTAGAGGATCCTTGATTCGAATACTGACCCTTTGGAGGAACATAAGGGTTGGAACTTCGATTTGAAAAATTGTTGTTGCTGTTCCAGTTTCCTTGGTTAGAGCCACTTTGGTCGTTTCGCCATTGATGGTGACCTTGCCCTTGCGGGTTTGGTCTCCATTGATTTTGAGAGCCTTGACCTTGGTAATGCTGCCTTTGGTACCCTCCTTGAGAATTGTTAACAAATTTGCCTCTTCATAATCATCATTTTGTACCGGCTGCACATTCTCAACCACATTCACTTTCTTCTTTTGATTTTCTATGAAAAGCTTTGTCAACACATTGAACATTTGTGGCAAGTTCTGCAATCACTTGGTCTCGTTCTTGATTTTCCTTGATCAAGTTGTTCATAGAAGGAGAACCAATTGCAATTCCGCCTGTGGAATCCTCAGAATGCCAAGCTTGGTTGTGTTTTGCCATTTTATCTAAGATTTGAGTCACCCTAGCGAAGGTTTTGTCCATAAAAGATCCAGCAGCTGCATTCTTCGCTATTGATTGGTTCATAGGATCCAAACCCATGTAAAATTTTTCCAACAAGATGCAATCTGGAAAACCATGGTTTGGAGACCTCACCAAGTATAATTTGAAGCGATCCCACGCTTCATGTAACTGTTCGCGAGGTAGTTGCTTAAAGAAGAAAATCTTGTCCCTGAGCTCGGATTTCCTGCTTTGTGGAAACAGTTTTGATAAGAAAGCTCGGACAAGTTCAGGCCATGAACGTATCGAATTTGGAGGAAGATTCTGGAGCCATTTCCTCGCATCCCCAGCTAGAGAATACTTAAAGCATCTCAACCTCAAGGCCTCGTCGGAGACATGATTCTGCTTATGCATCGCACAAACACCTAAGAAATTTCTGAGGTGCTGTGTTGGATCATCATCAGTGGAATTTCTGAAAAATCCCTCCGCTTTCAGCATCAGATTAATCGATGTTCCACTTTGAAGGTAGCAGCACCAATAGCAGGAGGTACAATCGCGTTTGTATCCTCAATATACTCCTCAATGTCTGCAAAAGGATTTCCTTCCTCCTATATCTCCACATCATCTTCATGGTCAGACATATCTCCCTGTCTACACCAAACATAACAAACAACGTGTAATAGAGTAGAATTAGACGTAAAGTAAAGTATACACTAATTAGTAATTTCAGAACCGTACTCCCCGGCAACGACGCCAAAATTTGATACGCTCAAATTACACCTTACTAGAAAGTGTAAGCAGTCGGTGTCAAATATAATAACCCAACAAGGTTGGGGTCGAATCCCACAGGGAATAGGTGTGAAACGTTTATCTAATTAGTGTAATACTCAACTATGTCGTAATTCTACCAAGTAATTGTAATAAAAAGGTGTATTGAATATAAGTGTAAACAAAAACTGATTGCAATATTGTGAATGTAAATAATATGAATTAAAGAAACCAAGGTTGTGTTCCCCTTAATATAGTATAATGCTATTGATATTAATATTTATAGTTCCAACTGACAACTTTCTTGATATGCAATTGATACCTAATTTACTACCTAATATTTTCCAATAATTGGGTAATATATCCTCTTTATGATTTTCCCAAATACAAAAGAGTTGTAATTACGAACAATCAATTAATGCCAAATTAAAACCCACTTATTCCTAAGCGATTTTATTAAACAAGGTTTAAAGCCTTGAGTCTTTGTTATTTACTTCTACCAAATTCTATCCCACTTTCCCAAGCAAAGATAGAACTAATTGGCGTTCGTTAATGTTTGCAACCACTAACAATTATTTGAAGAATAAGAAGTAAATAAATATCAATCATCCGTTGAAATCATATTCAATATCAAAATCTCAATAATTGTACCCATCTAGGGTTCACAACCTTAGCGTTTAGACTTAGCTACTCATGCTGAACATTGAATAAGAAAGAATAGTAATTGTCATCATCTTACAAAATAGAAGGTAATTGATCCAAAAGCTTCCAAGAATTCAAAATATCTTAAACCTCGTACTTTGTGCTCTCAATTCTAATAAGATATCCTCTACCAAACCCTATTAAACCTATTTATAAAGGCCCAAAACCCGAGGCGAAGTCTGGACTAATTTGCCCCTGGTGTCAATAATGCGGACCACAAATCTTCCTCGACTGTCGCATATGTGACCCAAGAGTTTTGCCTTCATCGCATTATGGTTTTGCGGTCCGCATGTTGATTATGCGATCGCGAAATGCGATCGCATTCTTCACCCTGATTTTCACCCAGAAACTCTGCTTGCGTTTGCGATTTCACAGTGCAAGTTTGCGGTTCGCATTCTCGTTTTGCGGTCGCATATGCGATCGCATTCTCGACATGAAGAAGTGCCCAGAGTTCTGTCCTTGTTTGCGATTTGCTTGTGAACTATGCGGTCCGCATATGCTGTTTGCGACCGCATACTCCCATCTGCGATGCTGTTGAATTCTTTTCTTGTATTCAGTTGGCTTTTTTAGCTCTTTTCTGTACTTTTGGGTCCTTACACTCGATATACTGCAAATACACTAAAATTACATAAGTATCGGTAGAATTTGCACGTAAAACAAGTTAAACTCTAAGCAAGTAGTATCAAAATGTGCCGAAATTACCCGGCACATCACATGACCACTCAGCAACTCCAATCTTCCAATAAATTTGCTATGGTTGAATTGGAAACAGCAATGCTAATACAAGCAGTCAAAGGGAGCTGATTGCAGAATTTTTTGGCCAAAAAAACCCTCCTGCACTCACAAGCACAGCAGCACCCCTGCAACTAGTTGAAGAACCTACCTGCTCTGTAGCAGCTACCTCCACTCCAAGCACACCAACAAACAAAATCTTAAAAGGAAGTGCCAATAAGCAAATAGCAAGAACAGAGAAGCTGATGCACCCCATAGAACAAATACCAAGCCCCAATATTGCTGAAAGGAACAACAATGGAAGAGTTGCAGAGAAAGAAACTCAATCACAAGCAGAGAAAAAGAAAGACACCACAAAAGACTCCACTTACCAGTGGGTGCAGAAAAACCTCAATACAAATGAGGTAACAACCAACACCTCTCATCAGGATGTCCCACCATAAGATACCCTAGTAGAAAGGACAATGACCAAGACAACAAGGAAAAAAACAACAAAAGAAAAATCAGGAAATATGCTTGAAAGACCACAAGGAAATCTAGGAAGACTATGGGCTGATCAAATTGAAGAGGACTCAGAGGAAGGTGAAATTCCACAAGAAATGCAAAGTGAGGGAGAAGCAACTGATGAGGAAATAGAGGAGGATAATCAAAGTGAACATGATCCTGCCAATGACACTACCACATCAACAAAAAACAACAGCAGAGATAAAAACAATCAACTACTATTGACATACACCAACCAAGGACAAACCAACACTGCAGCTCATGTAGCAGAAGCCAATGAGACAGCAAAGGCACACCTACAAGAGAAAACAGACACAACTCAGAAAAAGAAGCAAGCTCAAGAAAAAGACTTAACTTCACCAAGCTCCTAGGAGGAAAAACAAACAGCAGTAGTCAAAGTAAAGAATCTCAGCATCACAGTAGCAGCAAGAGATGAAACAGATCATCATGAGCATCTAGGCAAAGATCTAGACGAGGAATCAACTAATCAGATTTTCCTAAAGGTTGCCAAACAAGGAGACCTTTCTCCAACACAGATAGCAAAGGTGAAATCAACAACTAAAAGCAGGAAGAAGCAAAGCAAAGAACACAACAATCCCACTGCAATAGGGGTACAAACAAGAAGAACTCTAACACACCCCAACAATCTATAATGAATGCAATCATATGGAATATAAGGTCTGTGATGCAAATAAATTTGATCAAGTGTTGTCAATGCCATCTATGAACAAGACAAGAAAAGGCGTTGGTTAGCTTGGAGAAGATCCAAGCGTCCATAAATCTTGCTATGGACGAATCTTATGTTGAAGATGTATATTTGTGTTTATGTTGTATTATTATGTAATTATTAAAGACATTAATATTTGTTTGGTCCTGCGTGACTATTCTTTAAATTAGCCAAATTGTGGCCTTTTTGTTAATTAGTTGTTTCCTAGTTGATTTAGGTTAAGTAGTTATTATTTTCCTAGTTGATTTAGGTAAAGGCTCATTCTATATAAGCCTAAACACTTCATTATTTTGAAACCTTTTGACATTATTATCAATCAAAAACCGGCAGCACATTGCTCCCAAAATCGTGTGAATTAACTTGTCCAATTTTGGTGTGATTCAAAATTGAACTTGTTCCTTTGTTTGATCGAACAGTTTGCAAGATCATTGTTGTCTTGAGGGTTGTTCGTATAGTATAGGTACTCCGTGACTTCATCAAGAAGGTAAGTAGACTAGTTCCTACTTGTTGTCTTGATAGTTCATTGAGCGTCTTACTTCTATCTTTTGTTTTCTTGTTTCCGCTTTTTATATTGCATCAGTTGGTATCAGAGCTTGAAAAGGGTTTGTTTCTACAATCCCAATCCTGTTCTTCGTGCCTTAGTTTTAGGTTCTAATTCTTAAATTTCGTTTTTCAAAAAAAAAAAAGAAAAAAAAGAAAAAAAAACGTGAAAAAAAAAACGAGAAGAAAAAAAAAACGTGAAAAAAAAAAAAGAAAAAGAAAGAAAAACCAAAAATTTGTGTTGTTGAAGTTCTTGAAGAGTTTTACGTTGTTCTTGAAGAGGTTCTTGAATCCTCCAATGTTCCTAACGAGATTGCCTTGAATTTTTGAAGTTCTTGAACTTTAATTTGTTGTTCTTAAAGATT
>MCJB01002552.1:6807-25640 GCA_002018475.1 Nicotiana obtusifolia | reverse complement strand
TTGGGGGGGGGGGGGAATATGCTTGTGGAGACATAGGGAAGAGAGTCGGTTTTGAAGGGAAAACTGGGGTTGTTTGTGGCCTAAAGTGGTCATTTCTCAAAAGTTGAATGTGTTCTTTGATGGAAATCGTCTCCTTTTGTTGTTGTTGGAAGAATTGGAAAAGTGAAGTTCCTGACGGACAAATCTCATATTGTAAATTTGGCAACCTTAGTTCCAATGCTTTGATTAGTCCGTCATGGCGAGACGATGTTTGCTCCATCTTTTTCTCAATTGTTTCCACTTCGCTCATCATTTTGTTTTGTGTATGGGCCACGTTCCTTACGGTGTCGCCAATGTTGTTCAGTACCTTGTTTTGACTGATGGAGTTTTCGGATTGCCAGTTCATTACTGCTTCAATGTCACTTGTTGGGGGTTTTTCTCCAGTAGGTAGCACTACGTTTTTCTTGGGAATTTTTGGAGCATGGCTTATACCCTCCTTTTCAAAAGGTTGTAGTGAAGGGAAGTGGTGGTTTGGGTTTGGGTGTCGTTTCACTATCCTCCCAAGTTGGAGTGAATTTTTCTGGTAATTTTGGCTATTCCTGAGGTTTGTAACTGACAAGAAATTCATATTTACCTAGACGACTTAATGAGTCAATTGAAGGGTCTTTATTTTCTTTGACTCGAAATTGTTTTTCAGTGATTTTCCCCTTTTTCTTGGATTTTGGTTTGGTTTTGTTGAGGCCGAACCTTTCTCCATGATGCTGGTGGTGTTCATCATATTCTCCATTTGGATCTTCTAAACAGTCTGGACAGTCGCAATCAAGATCCCAAGGGCAGTGTCCCGTAAATGGGCATTTGAACCACCAAGTATTTTTTCCATTTTTGTCAAAATTTTGACACTAGTCATATTATTCCATGATGCTTTGTATATTCGAAAAGAGCTCTCTATCAGGTTCAGGGTATGTATCTGTTGTATCTTTGGGTTGAATAATTTGGTAAGAAAATATGGTTTTATTGGATTTTTTGAGGTGGGAATGGTTAAAGCTTATGCAAACGGTTTTGTCATTTCTTTTGGTAAAAGTTGGTTCACCAGATTGCAGGGATTTCTCCGGTTCTCTTAACTTTTCATAATTTGTGATCCAGGAATCAGGAAGAATTTTGACAAGTTCATCTCTTGAAATTTGTCTAGGTATTTGGGTGCACATGCTGTTTCCTTTGGTAGCATCAATATTTAAGAGTAAAATATTTTTTTCCTCCGGGAAGGCAAATATTCATGGCATGATTTTGGACTCGCCACGCCATTTGGTGATGAAGAGTGGCTTGGATGGAATCTTTGGTTTGAGCGGCTCCTTGGATTTTGACTTGGATTTTTAGTGCTTCGGTTAAGTATGGATCATAAAGGAACATGTTGAAATTTGGAAAGATTGTTATGAAGACAGTTCCAACATTCAGGGTAACTTCTGTAGTACCCAAATTTGCATGTTGGTACTCTAATTATCTTGTATCTAGAAGGGAAAGTCGATCTACAACAGGTTGACCTTTTCTTCCGTGATATGTTAAAGCGATTCGGATAGCACCAAAATGGATATGGATAAAACCATGATCTCTCCATTGCCTGGGAAAATCATCTGGGATTTGAAGAGTGATAAATTGTTCCTCTCGAGTGGCAAGAATAGGATGCTGGTCAAGTTTTGAGGCAGCAACATATTCCTTGACTCCTTTTGGTCTGTGTTGGACTAGGGAACAAATTTGGGTCTAGGGTGCAAATGATTTTTTTGCGAAAGCTGAGTAGGGGTTTATGAGAGGTAGTTCAGTGGAAGATACTTTTTGTTCATCGGGTAGAATATTTACTTCATAGAGGTAATCATATTTTTTGGACAGGATTTATATAGAGTAGGAGACATATTCATTTTTGCTAAGGAAGAGGATGATGGAAATGACTCAGACATATTTAGTAAACTGTTCCTCCCTCCGAAAAGATCGGCTGGCTCTGATACCACAGTACGAGGAACAAAGCAAGAGACTCCAGGAAAGCAAGCTAAATCATAAATACGAAAGTTTCCCTACAAAAGGGGCTGGCTTCAACAACCCATAAGGGACGGCTTGCCAAGCTACACAAACAGTTAATTTGTTTATAGTCGCAAAAGTTTTTCTACAAAAAGGGACTGGCTTCAACAACCCATTAGGGACGGCTTGCCAAGCTACACAACTCAGAAAACTTTTGTACTATAACCAACGTTAGCTGTTCATAACTCAGAAAACTTGCGTACTACAAAAAGCTAACTTTCAAGAGTATTCTTAGTTTATTTTCATACATGGGCCGACCTTTCCATCCATTTGAAAGAAAGAATAAGAGGGAAATTTAGAAAGCACTCGTATGTAATATATCACAAGAGATTTACAATGGTTACACGACGTTTACAAGATGGTTTTTAAGATGGTTCTACGATGATTCTAAGATGATCCTACAACTACTACAAGGCCTCCTTTATATAGGACTGGGAGGTTATTACAAGACAAACTTTTTGGATAAAATAAACCTATCTTACATGGCAAACTTATCTACAAGCGGGTCCCTCTCGGCATGTGAAGGACTTTGGGCAAAACAACTAAAAACATGTGAACGAGGTGAAATATACATGGTCTAGCATGTGAAAGTATGAGGGACCATGTGACGCCATGTGAAAGTATTGTGTTGCATGTGACGAAGCATGTGGGGGCATGTGGAAGCATGTGAAAACAAGGTGAAGTGGGGCCCGAATAGTATGGAAAGATGTGAAAATTTGTCTTGGCATGGGTAGGATATTTTTTGAGGGTTTTTTGGTAGGTAATGTAGGATTATGGTGGGATTAGCAGGGATTAAGATAATTATCTTTTATCGATCATAGAATTGTCTTCCAAGCATCTTTTCGAAGACCTTGTGAAGTAACGCCTGGAATTTGACGATTCTTCCCTGCTATGTTCCTTCTCGTTTGGCTTCAGTTTTACTGTAGGAAATCTTCTGAGAATTCGTCCGTTCGCGACAGAAAATCTGCGAGAATATTATCCTTTCCTTTTAGGTGCTTGACTTGAAACTTGTATAGAGAGAACCATTGAGCCCATATGAGAATCTGAGGATTGGGGATAATTTTTGAATTTATCTGAATCATCTTTGGGAAAGCCTTCTTATCCATTTCTATTAGAAATTCTGTATGGATAAGGAAGAAATTGAATTTTTTGATTCCATTCTTTACTGCAAGAATTTCCTTGAAAGTGGAGTGATAATGTTGCTCAGCATCTTTAAACTTTCCACTGGCGTATCCGCATATTTTCCTCTGGCCATCTTTTTCTTCAAATAGAACAGCACTCCGATATTCATGGCCGGCGTCAGTTTGCAGTATCTTCTTTCCATCTGAAGGGATGTAGAGAGACTTGACATTTTTACATATTTCCTTTATTTCTCTGACTGCTTCATCCTGTTTCTCTCTCCATGATGGTGCATTTTTCTTGAGCATTTCTATGAGTAGTGAAATGTCTGTAGGGATATTTGGGATGAAATCTCTTACATAATTTACTACACCCAAGAACTGTTGGATCAGCTTTGTTGTGAGGTTAGTGTCCGGAAATTTAAGTAATTCCTGACATATATGTGGGCCTGGACTGTATTCACCTTGGGCAATATGCATTCCGAGAAAATCAATCTCCTTTTGAGCAAGAACCATCTTTTTTGCTGAGAGCATGGTTCCGTACTGTGTTACTAATGTCTTAAAGTGATGAAGCAAGTTGACATGTTCTTCTAATGTATCACTAAATAACAAGTTGTCATCAATATAAACTAAGGAGGCATGGAGGTTGGGTTGGAAGATTTTTATCATGGCTTTTTGGAACAAGGAGGGTGCAGTTTTCAACCCGAAGAGCATGACTTTCCACTGGAAGTGATGATCGGGGATGCAAAATCCCGTTTTGGGTCGTTTCAGGGTGGATTCCCAATTGCCAAAATCCAGATTTTAAATCAAACTTGGAAAAATATTTGGCCTTGGCTAAGTGGGAGAAAAGAGTGAGTTTATTTTGGATGGGGAATTTATCATCTTGGAGGAAACTGTTTAGTGGCATATAATTAATAACTAACCTGAGTTTTCCTCTTGTCTGCTCAGCTCTTTTGTTGACATAAAATGTTTCGCCTGTCCATTGTGAATCCGACGGCTCTATCAGATCAAATTCCAAAAGTTCTTTACATTCTTTCTTTGCAAGCTGAAGATGATCTGGATTCATGCCCGAATGACTGGCCTTTGTTGGATTGATGTTTTCATTTTTCTTGAAAGGGAGCTTGATAAAAACTCTTGGTTTTTTCATAATGGGCTTTTCCCTTTCTTCATGAAATACTTGTGGGATTCAGCACATAAATGTTCAATGAGATTTTGCTCAATCTCTTTGATTTGTTCATCATCGGTGATTTGGAATAGCCTTGGAATCTCAGAATAAGGTCTGAACTGCTTTTTAGAAGCTATCCCGTTAGCCTTGATCTGGAGTTGATCTCTAAGTTGCCTATAAATGTCGAATCCAATAATAAGATCTTTTCCTGGCACATCAGACCCTAGTAGCTTGGTTCTGTACTTCAATGCTAGAAAGAACTCAGTGGTGACCGGGTGCTTTGTAATGACGGTTGTGGTTAAGACTGCATTTGATGCAGTGTTGAAATCTTTAAAATGCAGCACCCATTGATCTTCAGGGAGAACAGCTGGATTTATGAGTGAGGAAGCAGCTCCGGTCTCGATGAAAGCAATAACTCGAGCTGGTTTATCCCATTTGGATGAATAGACTTTGAGTTCTACTTGAGGAACAACTGTGACAGCATTGATCTCCTCTCGGGCCTCGATCACCGGTTCTGAAATTTGGTACTTATCATTGCCTTGATCTTCATAGATATCGAAAGAGAAAATAAAGTTTCTTCATTGGGTTCATCGTCCGTAGAGAATATGGATTCAAGGTCATCCTCTTTTGCAAGATGTATGCCAGTGTAATCATCAATCTCTTCTAGGAGTTTGACAGATCTTCTTGACTGGGGATAATTTTTTGCGAAATGTCCAATCTTATGGCAGATAAAGCATCTGTTCTGCTTGTGAAAAATTCCTAGCCTTCTGCGTCTGATATATTTTGTGCGCCTCTTGGATTTTGATTTTCCATCTGGAATTCTTGGCCATCTGAACCTCCTGAATTCTTTACGTCATCTGGACGTGTGGCAGGAACATCCTGATCCGGTGATTAGATCAGATTTGCGGCATGCTTTGTCAAGCGCTGGATTGTGCAGGATAATTTGCTTTAGGGCTGAGCGCTTTGTACAAATGTCATCCAATGCGACGAAAATAGCTTGCCTGATGTAACCAATTTGTGGGATAGTTATGGACTGGAACTTTTCTTCAATGATGGTCACGGTTCGGCTTGCCAACAACTTTGGAAGGTAAGAGAAAAAGGCTTGCTTCAGATTAATATCTCCGCCGATTTCAAAGTATATCTTCGCCATTTTTTTAAAATATCTGTCAATGTTATTTCGGTCGAATGACACACACTTCATCTCAAAGAGTTGTCTTCGCATTTTCTCATGTATTTGGCCAGTATCTCCGCAGAAAACTTCATGTAGGACCCAGATGTTGAAGGCAAACTCTTGGGAAGTGAGAAAAGTATTTTTGTCTTGAATTCCAAGTCAGTTCCACCAATTTCTGAGGATTCCTGAGAATTGTGAAGTGAGTTCTGAAAAGATGATATACTTTTTTCGTTCTGCCAAATTTTTTGTCACCATCCATGTATAGAAGTCTTGGATCCTCTGAGGCCATTTTGTAACCTTGACGTCATCTAAGGTGAAAGTATGGAAACCGGTTCCAACTGGCTTGGATGCCATGGGCTCGTATCTCCTTTCTAGGATTGGCTCATCTGTCATGCCTTCTTGTTCCTCATCTATTTTAGATATTCTGGCTCCCTTGGCTGGTTTACAAATATTGGGGGAATGCCATCTTCGGAAGAGTTCATTGTGGATTCATTTCTTGATTGAGAGCTATCTTCCATTGATTCATCGTCTGATGAATTCAGAGATTCTGACCATGGAGTATCTTCTTCTGATATGCATCTTGGCTGGGAGACATAGAGGTCTGGAGCTTTCTGGTCAGAAATCATTTTCTGTGCTGCAAGGGCATCTTTTCTTTCCCAAACCAATTTTGCGATATCAAAATCCTGTTCTTCTTTTAAGGGTTGGGTGAAAGTGATCGGATTTTGTGAGGTAGATGGATAAGCAGAAAAGGTGTAGTCAAATTTAGGTGGGGAATATGCTTCTGGAGACATAGGGAAGAGAGTCGGTTTTGAAGGGAAAATTGGGGTTGTTTGTGGCCTAAATGGTTGTAGTGAAGGGAAGTCTTGGGTATGACTGGAGCTTGAAGGACTTAACATGAATATCTGTGGTTGTGGGGGGTTTGTGATTTTCGGAATTGGTGAAGTTTTAGGTTCAGGTGGCTTTTTGGGTTGTGAGGTATGGGTTGATGGTGATTTGGGTTTGGGTGTGGTTTCGCTATCCTCCCAACTTGGAGTGAATTTTTCTGGTAATTTTGGCCATTCCTAGGGTTTGTAACTGACAAGAAATTCATATTTACCTGGACGGCTTAATGAGCCAATTAAAGGGTCTTTATTTTCATATCTGACTCGAAATTGTTTTTCAGTGGTTTTCCCCTTTTTCTTGGGTTTTGGTTTAGTTTTGTTGAGGCCGAACCTTTCCCCATGACGCTGGTGGTGTTCATCATATTCTCCATTTGGATCTTGTAAACAGTCTTGACACTCGAAATCAAGATCCCAACGGCAGTGTCCCGTAAAGGGGCATTTGAACCACCAAGTACTTTTTCCATTTTTGTCAAAATTTTGACACCAATCATGTTCTTCCATGATGCTTTGTATATTCCAAAAGAGCTCTCTATCAGGTTCAGGACATGTATCTGTTGTATCTTTGGGTTGAATCATATGGCAAGAAAATATGGTTTTATTGGGTTTTTTGAGGTGGGAATGGTTAAAGCTTATGCAAACGGTTTTGTCATTTCTTTTGGTAAAAGTTGGTTCACCAGATTTTAGGGATTCCTCCGGTTCTCTTAACTTTTCATAATTTGTGACCCAGGAATCAGGAAGAATTCTGACAAGTTCATCTCTTGAAATTTGTCTGGGTATTTGGGTGCACATAGTGTTTTCTTTGGTAGCATCAATATTTAAGAGTAAAGCATTTTCTCCTCCGGGAAGGCAAAGATCCATGGCATGATTTTGGACTCGCCACGCCATTTGGTGATGAAGAGTGGCTTGGATGGAGTCTTTGGTTTGAGGGGCTCCTTGGATTTGGAATTGGATTTTTAGTGCTTCGGTAAAGTATGGTTCATACAGGGACATGTTGAAATTTGGAAAGATTGTTATGAAGACAGTTCCAGCATTCAGGGTAACTTCTGCAGTACCTAAATTTGCATGTTGGTACTCTAAGTATCTTGTATCTAGAAGAGAAAGTCGAGTTACAACAGGTTGACCTTTTCTTCTGTGATATGTTAAAGCGATTCGGATAGCACCAAAATGGATATGGGTAAAACCATGATCTCTCCATTGCCTGGGAAAATCATCTGGGATTTGAAGAGTGATAAATTATTCCTTTCAAGTGGAAAGAATAGGATACTGGTCAAGTTTTGAGGCAGCAACATATTCCTTAACTCCTTTTGGTCTGTGTTGGACTAGGAAATGAATTTTGGTCCACGGTGCAAATGATTTTTTGGCGAAAGCTGAGTAGGGGTTTATGAGAGGTAGTTCAGTGGAAGATACTTTTTGTTCATCGGGTAGGATATCTACTTCATATAGGTAATCATAGTTTTTTGACAGGGTTTTACATAGAGTAGGAGACATATTCATTTTTGGTAAGGAAGAGGATGATGGAAATGACTTAGACATATTTAGTAACTATTCCTCCCTCCGAAAGGATGGGCTGGCTCTGATACCACAGTGCGAGGATTTAGCTTGCTTTCCTGGAGTCTCTTGCTTTGTTCCCCGTACTGTGGTATCAGAGCCAGCCCATCCTTTCGGAGAGAGGAATAGTTTACTAAATATGTCTGAGTCATTTCCATCATCCTCTTCCTTAGCAAAAATGAATATGTCTCCTACTCTATATAAAATCCTGTCCAAAATATATGATTACCTCTATGAAGTAGATATCCTACCCGATGAACAAAAAGTATCTTCCACTGAACTACCTCTCATAAACCCCTACTCAGCTTTCGCCAAAAAATCATTTGCACCCTGGACCCAAATTCGTTCCCTAGTCCGACACAGACCAAAAGGAGTCAAGGAATATGTTGCTACCTCAAAAATTGACCAGCATCCAATTCTTGTCACTCGAGAGGAACAATTTATCACTCTTTAAATCCCAGATGATTTTCCCAGTCAATGGAGAGATCATGGTTTTACCCATATCCATTTTCGTGCTATCCGAATCTCTTTAACATATCACGAAAGAAAAGGTCAACCTGTTGTAGCTCGACTTTCTTTTCTAGATACAAGATACTTAGAGTACCAACATGCAAATTTGGGTACTGCAGAAGTTACCCTGAATGCTGGAACTGTCTTCATAACAATCTTTCCAAATTTCAACATGTCCCTTTATGATCCATACTTAACCGAAGCACTAAAAATCCAAGTCCAAACAAGGAGCCCCTCAAACCAAAGATTCCATCCAAGTCACTCTTCATCACCAAATGGCGTGGCGAGTCCAAATCATGCCATGGATCTTTGCCTTCCCGGAGGAGAAAATGCTTTACTCTTAAATATTGATGCTACCAAAGGAAACACCATGTGCACCCAAATACCCAGACAAATTTCAAGAGATGAACTTGTCAAAATTCTTCCTGATTGCTGAATCACAAATTATGAAAAGTTAAGAGAACCGGAGGAATCCCTACAATTTGGTGAACCAACTTTTACCCAAAAAAATGACAAAACCGTTTGCATAAGCTTTGACCATTCCCACCTCAAAAAACCCAATAAAACCATATTTTATTGCCAAATGATTCAACCTGAAGATAAAACAGATACATACCCTGAACCTGATAGAGAGCTCTTTTGGAATATACAAAGCATCATGGAAGAACATGACTGGTGTCAAAATTTTGACAAAAATGGAAAAAGTACTTGGTGGTTCAAATGCCCCTTTACGAGACACTTCCCTTGGGATCTTGATTGCAACTGTCAAAACTGTTTAGAAGATCTAAATGGAGAATATGATAAACACCACCAGCGTCATGGGGAAAGGTTCGGCTTCAACAAAACCAAACCAAAATCCAAGAAAAAAGGGAAAACCACTGAAAAACAATTTCGAGTCAAATATGAAAATAAAGACCCTTCAATTGGCTAATTAAGCCGTCCAGGTAAATATAAATTTCTTATAACCCCAGGAATGTCCAAAATTACCAGAAAAATTCACTCCAAGTTGGGAGGATAGCGAAACCACAGCAATGACATTGAAGCAACAATGAACTGGCAATCCGAAAACTCCATGTGCCAAAACAAGGTACTGAACAACATTGGCAACACAATAAGGAACTTGGCCCATACACACAAAAAAATGATGAGCAAAGTGGAAATAATTGAGAAAAAGATGGAGCAAACATCGTCTCGCCATGACAGACTAATCAAAGCATCGGAACTAAGGTTGGCAAATTTTGCAATACGAGATTTTTCTGCCAGGAACTTCACTTTTCCAATTCTTCCAACAACAACAAAAGGAGACGATTTCCATCAAAGAACAGATTCAACTTTTGAGAAATGACCACTTTAGGTCACAAACAACCCCAGTTTTCCCTTCAAAACCGACTCTCTTTCCTATGTCTCCACAAGCATATTCCCCACCTAAATTTGACTACACCTTTTCTGCTTATCCATCTACCTCACAGAATCCGATCTCTTTCACCCAACCCTTAAAAGAAGAACAGGATTTTGATAATCGCAAAATTAGTTTGGGAAAGGAAAGATGCCCTTGCAGCACAGAAACAAACCAAGAAAAGTCGAGACCAAGGAGAAAGTTCAAAAGGGTCCGACCCCGAAAATCTGATGATTTCTAACCAGAAAGCTCCAGACCTCTATGTCTTCTACCCAAGATGCATATCAGAAGAAGATACTCCATGGTCGGAATCTTTGAATTCATCAGACGATGAATCAGTGGAAGATAGCTCTCAATCAAGCAATGAATCCACAACGAACTCTTTCGAAGATGACAATCCCCCAATATTGGTAAACCAGCCAGGGGAGCCAGAAGTGTCTGAAATAAATGAGAAACAAGAAGGTATGACAGATGAGCCAATCCCAGATAGGAGATACGAGCCCATGGCGTCCAAGCCAGTTGGAACCGGTTTCCATACTTTCACCTTAGACGATGTCAAGGTTTCAAAATGGCCTCAGAGGATCCAAGACTTCTATACTTGGATGGTGACCACAAATTTGGCAGAACGAGAAAAGTATATCATCTTGTCAGAACTCACTTCACGATTCTCAGGAATCCTCAGAGATTGGTGGAACTCACTTGAAATTCAAGACAAAAGTACTTTTCTTACTTCCCAAGATTTTGCCTTCAACATCCGGGTCCTACATGAAGTTTTCTGCGGAGATACTGGCCAAAGACAGGAGAAAATGCGAAGACAACTCTTTGAGATGAAGTGTGTGTCATTCGACAGAAATGACATTGACAGGCATTTTCAAAAAATGGCGAAGATATACTTTGAAATCGGCGGAGATATCAATCTGAAGCAAGCCTTTGTCTCTTCCCTTCCAAAGCTGTTGGCAAGCCGAACCATGACCATCATTGAAGAAAAGTTCCAGTCCATAATTATCCCACAAATTGGTTACATCAGGCAAGCTATTTTCGTCGCATTGGATGAGACTTGTACAAAGCGCTCAGCCCTAAAGCAAATTATCCAGCACAATCCAGCGCTTGACAAAGCATGCCGCAAATCTAATCTAATCACCGGATCTGGATGTTCCTGCCACACGTCCAGACAACGTAAATAATTCAGGAGGTTCAGATGGCCGAGAATTCCAGATGGAAAATCAAAATCCAAAAGGCGCACAAAATATTTCAGACGCAGAAGGCCAGGAAATTTTCACAAGAAGAACAGATGCTTTATCTGCCGTAAGATTGGACATTTTGCAAAAAGTTGTCCCCGGTCAAGAAGATCTGTCAAACTCCTTGAAGAGATTGAAGATTACACTGGCATACATCTTGCAAAAGAGGAGGACCTTGAATCCATATTCTCTATGGACGATGAACCCAATGAAGAAACTTTATTCTCTCTCGATATCTATGAAGATCAAGGCAATGATCAGTACCAAATTTCAAAACCAGTGATCGAAGCCCGAGAAGAGATAAATGCTCTCACAGTCGTTCCTCAAGTAGAACTCAAAGTCTATTCATCCAAATGGGATAAACCAGCTCGAGTTATTGCTTTCATCGACACCGGAGCTACTTCCTCACTCATAAATCCTGCTGTTCTCCCTGAAGATCAATGGATGCCACATTTTAAAGATTTAAACACTGCATCAAATGCAATCTTAACCACAACCGTCACTACAAAGCACCCTGTCACCATTGAGTTCTTTCCAGCATTGAAGTACAGAACCAAGATGCTAGGGTCTGATGTGCCAGGAAAAGATCTTATTATTGGATTCGACATTTACAGGCAACTTAGAGATCAACTCCAGATCAAGGTTAACGGGATAGCTTCTAAAAAGCAGTTCAGACCTTATTCTGAGATTCCAAGGCTATTCCAAATCACCAATGACGAACAAATCAAAGAGATTGAGCAAAATCTCATTGAACATTCATGTGCTGAATCCCACAAGGATTTCATGAAGAAAGGGAAAAGCCCATTATGGAAAAACCAAGAGTTTTTTATCAAGCTCCCTTTCAAGAAAAATGAAAACATCAGTCTGACAAAGGCCAGTCATTCGGCCATGAATCCAGATCATCTTCAGCTTGCAAAGAAAGAATGCGAAAAACTTTTGGAATTTGATCTGATAGAGCCGTCGGATTCACAATGGGCATGCGAAGCATTTTATGTCAACAAAAGAGCTGAGCAGACAAGAGGAAAATTCAGGTTAGTTATTAATTACCAGCCCTAAACCATTTCCTTCAAGATGATAAATTCTCCATCCCAAATAAACTCACTCTTTTCTCCCACTTAGCCAAGGCCAAATATTTTTCCAAGTTTGATTTAAAATCTGGATTTTGGCAATTGGGAATCCACCCTGAAGAACGACCCAAAACGGGATTTTGCATCCCCAATCATCACTTCCAGTGGAAAGTCATGCCCTTCGGGTTGAAAACTGCACCCTCCTTGTTCCAAAAAGCCATGATTAAAATCTTCCAACCCATCCTCTATACCTCCTTAGTTTACATTGATGACAACCTGTTATTTAGTGATACATTAGAAGAACATGTCAACTTGCTTCGTCACTTTATGACATTAGTAACACAGTACGAAATCATGCTCTCAGCAAAAAAGATGGTTCTTGCTCAAAAGAAGATTGATTTTCTCGGAATGCATATTGCCCAAGGTGAATACAGTCCAGGCCCACATATATGTCAGGAATTACTTAAATTTCCGGACACTAACCTCACAACAAAGCTGATCCAACAGTTCTTGGGTTTAATAAATTACGTAAGAGATTTCATCCCAAATATCCCTACATACATTTCACCGCTCACAGAAATGCTCAAGAAAAATGCACCATCATGGGGAGAGAAACAGGATGAAGCAGTCAGAAAAATAAAAAGAGATATGTAAAAATGTCAAGTCTCTCTACATCCCTTCAAATGGAAAGAAGATACAGCAAAATGACGCCGACCATGAATATTGAAGTGCTGTTCTATTTGAAGAAAAAGATGGCCAGAGGAAAACATGTGGATACGCCAGTGGAAAGTTTAAAGATGCCGAGCAACATTATCACTCCACTTTCAAGGAAATTCTTGCAGTAAAGAATGGAATCAAGAAATTCAATTTCTTCCTCATTCATATAGAATTTCTAATAGAAATGGATAAGAAGGCTTTCCCAAAGATGATCCGGATAAATTCAAAAATTATCCCCAATCCTCAGATTCTCATATGGGCTCAATGGTTCTCTCCATACAAGTTTCAAGTCAAGCACCTAAAAGGAAAGGATAATATTCTCGCAGATTTTCTGTCGCGACCGGAAGAATTCTCAAAAGATTTCCCACAGCAAAACTGAAGTCAAAACGAGAGACAATTAGCCACATCTTTATGCTTTCAAATACACAAGGAATAACTTCATTAAAGCCAATAGATCATCCACCGGAGTTGTTCAACCTCATGGATCCCTTTGATCCGTCAATTATTATGGAAAGAAGAACTTATTATGAGCTTCAAGTTTTTCGGCAATATGGAGGATCCATTCTCAAGCCTTATGGTGTCAATCCAGAATATCCGTTCTGCCATATATTCATAGCTCAAGCCAAGGATTTTCCACAAGAACTACTGTGGTTTTTCTGGTACCTATGCCATCAGTATTATATTTTCATGGAATTCAAATGCAACGTCTTCAAGGATTTTGATAACATTGCACCAGCCCTTAGAGTATTTTTACTATGGTTCAAGCCTAGAAGATATTGAAAAAAATATTTCAGCGATTCCTACGCAGCAAAGATATTCATGTTTTATAGGCCAGTAAAGATCATTAATGGAAAAGTCCAGGCGCAAGCGGAGGCATCATTCTGGTGGAAATTTCCCCTGTCCATTTTATCAATGGAGGAAGAATATAGCGAGGCACAAAGAATCCTTATTCAACAAAATAGGTGCATCCCGAAAGAGATATGGCCAAAAGATTGGGCAAGCTGGAATTATACCAATACTCAACCCTTTTGTAGGGAAAGAGTCCGGGAAGCAGCAAAAGAATATCAAATACCATATGAAGTCATCCGAGAAAAGATCACTCATGACATTTCCAGATTAAAGTTGCGGATTACATCTCTCAATTCAAACGAGAAGGAACATAGCAGGGAAGAACCATCAAGTTCCAGGTGTTACTTCACAAGGTCTTAGAAAAGATGCCTGGAAGACAATTCTATGATCGATAAAAGATATTAATCCCTGCTAATCCCACCATAATCCTACATTACCTACAAAAAAACCCTCAAAAAATATCCTACCCATGCCAAGAAAAATTTCCACATCTTTCCATACTATCCGGGCCCCACTTCACCTTGTTTTCACATGCTTCCACATTGCCCCACATGTTTCATCACATGCAACACAATACTTTCACATGGAGTCACATGCTCCCTCATACTTTCACATGCTACACCATGTATATTTCACCTCGTTCACATGTTTTCAGGTGTTTTTAGTTATTTTGCCTAAAGTCCTTCACATGCCGAGAGGGACCCGCTTGTAGATAAGTTTGCCATGTAAGATAGGTTTATTTTATCCAGAAAGTTTGTCTTGTAATAACCTCCTAGTCCTATATAAAGGAGGCCTTGTAGTAGTTGTAGGATCATCTTAGAATCATCGTAGAACCATCTTAAAGACCATCTTGTAAACATCATGTAACCTTTGTAAATCTCTTATGATTTATTACATATGAGTGCTTTCTAAATTTCCCTCTTGTTATTTCTGTCGAATGGATAGAAAGGCCGATCCATGTTTGAAAATAAAGTAAGAATACTCTTTGAAAGTTAGCTTTTTGTAGTACGAAAGTTTTCTGAGTTATGAACAGCTAACGTTGGTTATAGTACAAAAGTTTTCTAAGTTGTGTAGCTTGGCAAGCCGTCCCTAATGGGTTGTTGAAGCCAGCCCCTTTTTGTAGGAAAACTTTTGCGACTATAAAAAAATTAACTGTTTATGTAGCTTGGCAACCCATCCCTTATGGGTTGTTGAAGCCAGCCCCTTTTGTAGGGAAACTTTCATATCTATGATTTAGCTTGCTTTCCTGGAGTCTCTTGCTTGGTTCCTCGTACTGTAGTATCAGAGCCAGCCCATCCTTTCGGAGGGAGGAACAATTTACTAAATATGTCTGAGTCATTTCCATCATCCTCTTCCTTAGCAAAAATGAATATGTCTCCTACTCTATATAAAACCCTGTCCAAAAAATATGATTACCTCTATGAAGTAGATATCCTACCCGATGAACAAAAAGTATCTTCCACTGAACTGCCTCTCAAAAACCCCTGCTCAGCTTTCGCCAAAAAATCATTTGCACCCTGGACCCAAATTCGTTCCCTAGTTCAACACAGACCAGAAGGAGTCAAGGAATATGTTGTTGCCTCAAAACTTGACCAGCATCCTATTCTTGCCACTCGAGAGGAACAATTTATCACTCTTCAAATCTCAGATGATTTTTTCAGGCAATTGAGTGATCATGGTTTTACCCATATCCATTTTGGTGCTATCTGAATCGCTTTAACATATTACGGAAAAAAAGGTCAACCTGTTGTAGATCGACTTTCTCTTCTAGATACAAGATACTTAGAGTACCAACATGCAAATTTGGGTACTGCAGAAGTTACCCTGAATGCTGGAACTGTCTTCATAACAATCTTTCCAAATTCCAACATGTCCCTTTATGATCCATACTTAACCGAAGCACTAAATATCCAAGTCCAAATCCAAGGAGCCCCTCAAACCAAAGATTCTATTCAATCCACTCTTCATCACCAAATGGCGTGGCGAGTCCAAAATTATGCCATGGATCTTTGCCTTCCCGGAGTAGAAAATGCTTTACTCTTAAATATTGATGCTACCAAAGGAAACAGCATGTGCACCCAAATACCTAGATAAATTTCAAGAGATGAACTTGTCAAAATTCTTCCTGATTTCTGGATCACAAATTATGAAAAGTTAAGAGAACCGGAGGAATCCCTACAATCTGGTGAACCAACTTTTACCAAAAGAAATGACAAAACCGTTTGCATAAGCTTTAACCATTCCCACCTCAAAAAACCCAATAAAATCATATTTTCTTGCCAAATGATTCAACCCAAAGATACAACAGATACATACCCTAACCCTGATAGAGAGCTCTTTGGGAATATACAAAGCATCATGGAAGAACATGACTGGTGTCAACATTTTGACAAAAATGGAAAAAGTACTTGGTGGTTCAAATGCCCCTTTACGGGACACTGCCCTTGGGATCTTGATTGCGACTGTCAAGACTGTTTAGAAGATCCAAATGGAGAATATGATGAACACCACCAGCATCATGGGAAAAGGTTGGGCCTCAACAAAACCAAACCAAAATCCATGAAAAAGGAAAAACCACTGAAAAACAATTTCGAGTCAAATATGAAAATAAAGACCCTTCAATTGGCTCATCAAGTCGTCCAGGTAAATATGAATTTCTTGTAAGTTACAAACCCCAGCAATGGCCATAATTACCAGAAAAATTCACTCTAACTTGGGAGGATAGTGAAACCACACCCAAACCAAAACCACCATCAGCCCATACCTCACAACCCAAAAAGCCACCTGAACCTAAAACTTCACCAATTCCGAAAATCACAAATCCCCCACAACCACAGATATTCATGCTAAGTCCTTCAAGCTCCAGTCATCCCCAAGACTTTCCTTCACTACAACCTTTTGAAAAGGAGGGTATAAGCCATGCTCCANACTTTCACATGGCGTCACATGCTCCCTCATACTTTCACATGCTACACCATGTATATTTCACCCCGTTCACATGTTTTCAGGTGTTTTTAGTTGTTTTGCCTAAAGACCTTCACATGCCGAGAGGGACCCGCTTGTAGATAAGTTTGCCATGTAAGATAGGTTTATTTTATCCAGAAAGTTTGTCTTGTAATAACCTCCTAGTCCTATATAAAGGAGGCCTTGTAGTAGTTGTAGGATCATCTTAGAATCATCATAGAACCATCTTAAAAACCATCTTGTAAACATTGTGTAACCTTTGTAAATCTCTTGTGATATATTACATATGAGTGCTTTCTAAATTTCCCTCTTGTTTTTTTTTTCGAATGGATGGAAAGGCCGGTCCATGTATGAAAATAAAGTAAGAATACTCTTTGAAAGTTAGCTTTTTGTAGTACGAAAGTTTTCTGAGTTATGAACAGCTAACATTGGTTATAGTACAAAGTTTTCTGAGTTGTGTACCTTGGCAAGTCGTCCCTAATGGGTTGTTGAAGCCAGCCCCTTTTGTAGGAAAACTTTCGTATCTATGATTTATCTTGCTTTCCTGGAGTCTCTTGCTTTGTTCCTCGTACTGATATTGATTCACAAAAACTCAGAAAAACATGAACACAACGAGAAGGAATGAAAGTGACAGAGCCAAAGACACTTAGCAGTTGCGATTTAACAAGCGAGTAAACGTGAAGAATAACTCCAACATTACTTCAATCATTGATAGCAATGAGAGTATCAGGACCCAAAGACTCAGTGCGTCAGAGTCTCCAAGGGTTTCAGATGAACCTTGGGCAGTGCTCGCACTGAGAAAGGTCAGTTAATCGAATCCTCGTGGCCTTAGCTTTCACCCGGCCTAGACCAAAATTTTTAGAACAATATAGAGTGGTAAGTGAGAGTGTAACAGTGATTAAGGTCCGTACTGTAGAATCAGACAAGTAAATAAATAAAGAAATCAAGCAATCATAAGCAAGGAAAAGAAAAATATCACATGCTAGGATTCCTAGGTCGCATGTCAGCAAGTAAAGGCAATAATCACCCTTTTCTCTCATTTATATGGACACAACATCGTCCAAATCCCACAAATCAAAGTCTATCTAGTCCGATCTCAGAAGGTCATACTTGGGAAAATCGGGCAAGTACTCAAGTAATTCCACAGACGCGTATATAATAGCGAGCTATCTCGAATAAGGTAGGTGAATCATTGAATGATTCCATGTTTAGGTCGGAATCAAAGAAGATTAGGGGAGGCGACTGCTAGGGTTTCTTAGGAGAAGAGAGGGAAGAGAGCATTTAGGGGCGGCTGTTTGGGGATAGTGGGCTAGGGTTCGAGGTTTGGGTAACTAAAAATGAGGGGTTGATCGTGGGCCGTTGATCTTAAGAGATCAACAGCCAGGATTTAAAGAATGCGAGGCAGGTCGTTTTAAATGGGTTCCGATCGGATTAACTAAAGGGGTCATTTGGTTTGGGCTAGGGGAAATTGGGCTAGGGATTTTGGGCATCTGGGCCATTAATTTGGTCCAGAAATAGGCCTAACTTGGGCAAAATTTTAGAATAAAAGAAATTAAGGAAAAGTAAATTAATAAAATAGCTAAATAAGTATAAGAAATATTATTTAAGCTAATAGGTATTTTAAAATAATAGTTGATGATTGTAAACATATAAAAAATTATTTTTGACCCTGAATAAAATAATAAATGTAATTATTTGTAAAATATAGGCTATTATTGCAAAAATATATAAATAGAACAAAAATGCAAGTATTATTGTATGAAATAAAGTAAAATATTACAATATGTGCTTATAGGTAGAAATTACTAATTTAAATCGCTAAAAATAATTTGGGAAATAATTAGTAAATATTTGAATAGTTAAAAATGTAAGAAATTAATTTTAAAAGCTTTAAAAATTGTAGAAATCACTTATATGATCCCTATAAATTGGGTAATAGTGCAAAATCATATTTTGGAAGTATATGAAGCCCTTATAAAATATTAGGGCAAACAATTGGGTATCAACAAGGACCTCTCTTTGCTCGAGGTAGGCCTATATTGTGAGCGCTCGACAAACAATCAGATTTTGACACATTCAGATCCGGAGCAATCTTAATCTTTCATTGATGGAATCTTTTCAGCAAGCGGGTTACAAAGACTTCATCCCGGGAGGGGGGGGGGG
>MCJB01002551.1:0-11843 GCA_002018475.1 Nicotiana obtusifolia | reverse complement strand
AACTCCTAGATAAAGGGTTCATTCGCCCTAGTGTGTCACCTTGGGGTGCGCCGGTTCTATTTGTGAAAAAGAAGGATGGCACGATGAGAATGTGCACGATTATAGGCAATTGAACAAGGTAACGATCAAGAACAAATATCCTTTGCCTCGTATTGATGATTTATTTGACCAGCTTCAGGGAGCACGAGTGTTCTCTAAGATTGATCTCCGTTCAGGATATCACCAGTTAAAGATCAGGGATGCAGATATTCTTAAGACTACGTTCCGGACTAGATATGGCCACTATGAGTTTCTTGTTATGTCTTTCGGGCTACCCAATGCCCCAGCAGCGTTCATGCAGTTAATGAACAATGTATTTCGGCCTTATCTGGATTCGTTCGTGGTGGTATTCATTGATGATATCCTGGTGTACTCGCATAGCCAGGAAGAGCACGCAGAACATCTGCGAGTTGCATTACAGAGATTGAGGGAGGAGAAGCTTTATGCAAAATTCTCCAAGTGTGAGTTTTGGCTCAATTCAGTGGCTTTCTTGGGGCATGTGGTGTCCAGTGAGGGCATACAGGTTGATCCAAAGAAGATAGAGGCGGTTCAGAGTTGGCCTAGACCGTCCTCAGTCACCGAGATTCGTAGCTTTCTCGGGTTGGCAGGCTATTATCGCCGGTTTGTTCAGGGATTCTCATCCATCGCATCGCCCTTGACCAAATTGACCCAGAAGGGTATTCCATTTGTGTGGTCGGACAAGTGTGAGGAGAGCTTTCAAAAGCTCAAGATAGCCCTAACCACAGCTCCAGTATTGGTTCTACCATCAGCCTCAGGTTCGTATACCGTCTATTGTGATGCCTCGAGAGTTGGGATCGGTTGTGTATTAATGCAGGAGGGTAGAGTTATTGCTTATGCTTCTCGTCAATTGAAGCCTCATGAGAAGAACTACCCCGTGCATGATTTGGAGCTAGCTGCCATAGTTCATGCTTTAAAGATTTGGAGGCATTACTTATACGGCGTATCTTGTGAGGTGTTCACTGATCATCATAGCCTACAACATTTGTTCAAGCAGAAGGATCTAAATTTGAGACAGTGGCGATGGTTAGAATTGCTCAAGGATTATGACATCACTATACTATACCATCTGGGAAAGGCCAATGTGGTGGCCAATGCTTTAAGCCGAAAGGCGGTGAGTATGGAGAGCTTGGCATACATTCCTGTTGGAGAGAGACCTCTCGCAGTCGATGTCCAGACCTTGGCTAATAGACTGGTGAGATTAGACATCTCGGAATCTAACCGGGTGTTGGTTTGCGTGGTTTCTCGATCTTCGTTATATGATCACATCAGGGAGCGCCAGTCTGACGATCCCCATTTGCTTGTCCTTAAGGACAGAGTCCAGCATAATGATGCTAAAGATGTGACCATCGGCGACGATGGAGTGTTGAGGATGCAGGGCCGAATTTGTGTGCCCAATGTGGATGGGTTACGGGAGTTGATTCTGGAGGAGGCCCATAGCTCACGGTATTCTATTCATCCGGGTGCCGCAAAGATGTACCAGGATTTGAAGCAACATTATTGGTGGAGAAAAATGAAGAAGGATATTGTGGGGTTTGTAGCCCGGTGTCTCAACTGTCAGCAAGTAAAATATGAACATCAGAGGCTGGGTGGTTTGCTTCAACCGATAGCTATTCCCGAGTGGAAATGGGAGCGGATCACTATGGACTTTGTTGTTGGACTCCCACGGACTTTGAAGAAGTTCGACGCTATTTGGGTGATTGTGGATCGGCTGACCAAGTCCGCGCACTTCATTCTTGTGTGTACTACATATTCTTCATAACGGTTGTCAAGGATTTATATCCGAGAGATTGTTCGGCTGCATGGTGTTTCAGTTTCTATCATTTCTGATAGAGGTACTCAGTTCACCTCGCAGTTCTGGAAAGCCGTGCAAAGGGAGTTGGTTACCCAGGTGGAATTGAGCACAGCATTTCATCCTCAGACGGATGGGCAGTCCGAACGTACCATTCAGATACTGGAGGACATGTTGCGTGCATGTGCTATTGATTTCAGAGATTCATGGGATGAGTTTCTGCCTCTTGCAGAATTCGCTTATAATAACAGCTATCAGTCAAGTATTCAGATGGCCCCGTATGAGGCTCTGTATGGGAGACGGTGTAGATCTCCGGTTGGTTGGTTTGAGCCCGAAGCTAGGCTATTGGGGACTAACTTGGTTCAAGATGCTCTAGAAAAGGTGAAGGTAATCCAGGAGAAGCTTCGTACAGCACAGTCGAGGCAAAAGAGTTATGCCGATAGAAAGGTTCGAGATGTGTCTTACATGGTTGGCGAAAAGGTCTTGCTGAAAGTTTCGCCCATGAAAGGTGTTATGAGGTTCGGAAAGAAAGGGAAATTGAGTCCTCGGTTCATTGGGTCGTTTGAAGTACTTCGGCGAGTTGGGGAGGTGGCTTATGAGCTTGCTTTGCCACCCGGTCTATCGAGTGTACACCCAGTGTTTCATGTTTCTATGCTCCGAAAGTATATTGGGGACCCGTCTCATATTTTGGACTTCAGCACGATTCATTTGGATGATGATTTGACCAATGAGGTGGAGCCAGTGGCAATTTTGGATCGTTAGTTTCGGAAGTTGAGGTCCAAGGAGATAGCTTCAGTGAAAGTTCAGTGGAGAGGTCGGTCCGTGGAAGAGGCTACCTGGGAAACCGAGCAAGAGATGCGGAGCAGATATCCTCACCTATTTGAAACTTCAGGTATGTTTCTTGACTTCGAGGATGAACGTTTGTTTAAGAGGGGGAGAATGTGACGACCCGGCCAGTCGTCTTGTGGGTTACCACTCCGTATTCCCCATTTTATTTCTCACTATATTTCGTTATCTATGTTTTATGTAATCAAGTTGAGTAAGTTGCATTCGGAGTAAAATCAGTAAGAAATGAGACACTTAGTCCCTTTCAAGAAGGCTTAAGTTGTAAAAATCAACCGTATGTTGACTTATGAGTTAGAAGGCTCGGATGTGAATTCCGATGATTCGGTTAGTTTCGGGAGAGGATTTATAACTTAGGAGAGTGATCGGAATTAGTTTTGGAGGTCGCGTGTAGAATCAGGCTTGAGTTGGTAAAGTTAGAATTTTGGCGATTTCCGGTTGACAGGCGAGATTTTGATCCGAGAGTCGGAATGGAATTCCGAAAGTTTCTGTAGCTTTGATATGTGATTTATGACTTGTGTGCAAAATTTCAGGTCATTCGGACGTGGTTTGGTCAGGTTTTGATCAAAAGAGCGATTTAGAAGATTTTGAGGTCCTTAGGCTTGAATCCGATGCGAATTTGATGTTATGATGTTAATTTGAATGTTCCGAAGGTTGGAACAAGTTTGAATAATGTTATGGGACATGTTGGAGTGTTTGGTTGAAGTCCCGAGGGTCTCGAATGGATTTTGGATGGTTGATGGAGTTTAACTTTGGCGTATCTTCAAGAATAAGTGGTATCATATTATGCAAATGAACCCCAAATTCAGTTTTGATTGAAGCATTAGATCCGTATCAAAATTTCGGAGTCATAGCAAAAAGAATCGTCCAATTCGGACATCGTATGAGAAAGGTATGCCTATTTTCGTGTCAGGGAAAAATTCTGCAGACATGTCGAATCTGCGATCGCAGATTGACCGTAGATTCGACATGCGAACCGCATTTTGGTCGCAGAATGAGGCAGAAACTTGGGGGAAAAATGCGACCAAAATGCGAACCGCAAAAGTGAAATGCGGTCCGCATTTTTGGAAAACCAGATCGCATTTTTGACCTGAAGAAGGCGTTTTAACCCGATTTTTTTATGCTTTTAAGTAGAACTCAGTGTTCATTTTGCCCTACAAGACCCAATTTCGATACCCACGAAGAAGAACACCTTCAAACAACATAGAATCACCATAAATCAACCTCAAAACCATATTCTAAGGAGATTTTCATGGATAAATTCTTAAAGGAAGGGTTTGTGTCACCTTAAACATACTTGGGGCCATAGAACTCGGATTGAAGCAAATCTGGAAGAGAGTATTGGGAGATTTTCAAGAAAAACATCGGGGTAAGTATTCCTAACTAAATTTTCGAGGAATTACCTCAGTTCATCACCGTTTTTAGCAATTAATGGGTAATTTAAGTTGGGAAAATTGTGGGAAAACCCTAAAGCTTAGACTTGAGGGTTGGGGATCGATCCGGTGTCGGAATCCGACAAATTTTATATGGTTGAACTCGTATCGGAATGGGTTATCACATTTTGTGGGTTTTGTACGATTACGAGAAGTGGGCCCCACTGGCAATTTTGAGTTAAATTTCGGATTTTAATCCAAAAAATTTGTAAATTCAAACGGAATTAGTTTCTACTATGTGTATTGAGTGTATTAAATTATTTGTGACTAGATTTGACGCCTTCGGACGCAAAGTTTCAAGGCAAAGGTTTGTCGGAACCTTGATTTCAGTTGCAAAGCGAGGTAAGTGTTTGTTCTAACCTTAGCTTGAGGGATTAGGACTTGTTTGCTATGTGCTACTTGCTCAATTATTGGGAGACAACGCATATGTGAGGTGACGAGTACCTATGCGTTATTGTTGGGTTAAAGCATGCGGGTGGGACCCCTTCATTGTAATTTATTTCCTTCTTTGATCATAATACCCATGTGTAGACTTGTTACTTGCTAAATTGAATGTTCTATCCATACTTATGGATTATCTGTGGTAATTGAACACTGTTTCTGAGTCAGAGATTGGCACAGTGGAACCATTGTTGACATAAGAATTGATTTTGCTTATTTTATCTCCCTGCTGTTATATGTGCAATGTTGCATGGTAAGGGAGAGTTAATGCACGAAGGGTGATGCCGTGCCATATTTACTATTTTATGGTGAGGTTGAGAGTAAAAGCACGAAGGGTGATGCCGTGCCATATTTACTGTTTTATGGTGAGGTTGAGAGAAAAAGCACGAAGGGTGATGCCGTGCCATATTTACTATTTTATGGTGAGGTTGAAAGTAAAAGCACGAAGGGTGATGCCGTGCCATATTTACTGTTTTATGGTGAGGTTGAGAGTAAAAGCACGAAGGGTGATGCCTTGCCATAATTATTGTTTTATGGTGAGATTGAGAGTAAAAGCACGAAGGGTGACGCCGTGCCATATTTACTGCTTATTGGTGAGGTTGAGAGTAAAAGCACGAAGGGTGATGCCGTGCCATATTTACAGTTTTTTTCACTATGTTTGTTCATCTTATTGGTTGAAGGTTTATTGACTGCTATTGTTATCATTCCCTATTGCAGTTTTTCTTTCTTATTCATTGGTGATTCGTTTTGCTTTAATAATATGTTATCCCTATGTGTGTCCTCCCCGTCCCCAGTTTAAATTATTTATGTATTTTATACTCCGCTATAGATGCATATACGATTATAACTGTATAGGTCTATCTGGAGTCTGGTTCTAGCCTCGTCACTACCTCGCAGGGGTTAGGCCAGGTACTTACCAGCACATGGGGTCGGTTGTGCTGATACTACAATCTGCACTCTTTGTGCAGATCCCGGTGCCGCAGGTGACGGTTAGTAGAGGCTTCCAGCTTTGTGACTATCAGGCGACCCAAGGTAGTACTGCAGACGTTCGCAGATCTTGGCGTCTCCTGTCCATTTCCTTTACCTGTTTCTTCCATGTAGTTCGGAAACAATATTTTGTTATTTCTTTCAAAACCTTGTTTGTAGTACTCTTAGACAGTCTGTGAAACTGTGACACCAGATCTTGGGTAGTTTGTAAAAGAGATTTTATTTGAAATATTCTATGCATTTCGCTCGTTAAATTGTGTTTGTTTATTTATGGTTGGTTTTAGTTGAATTGATTTCGAATGAGAACGTGGTAAATAATTCGGTTGATTGGCTTGCCTAGCTTTCACTAGTAGGCGCCATCACGACTCCCGAGGGTGGGAAATCCGGGTCGTGACACAGAGCCCCTGCAAGGATGGGAGAAACACAAAACTAAGATAAAAATAGAACTTATAGATGAAAATAGTATAATAACCCAGAAACCCTTAAAATATAATTTTGACGACTTAAATGAATGTAAAATGCATATTACTGAATTAATAGAAAATGGATATATACAAGAAAGTAATAGTAAATATACTAGCCCACCTTTTATAGTTAATAAACATAGTGAACAAAAAAGAGGGAAAAGTAGGATGGTAATTGACTATAGAAATTTAAATGCAAAAACTAAAATATATAACTACCCAATACCAAATAAAATACTAAAAGTACGACAAATACAAGGCTACAACTACTTTAGTAAATTTGATTGTAAATCAGGATTCTATCACCTCAAACTAGAAGAAGAATCTAAACAACTAACAGCTTTCACAGTACCACAGGGATTCTATGAATGGAATGTGTTACCCTTCGGATATAAGAATGCACCAGGCAGGTATCAGCATTTTATGGACAATTATTTTAACCAACTAGAAAACTGTATTGTATATATAGATGATATATTATTATACTCCAAAACACAAGAAGAACATATTAGACTATTAGAAAAATTTATACATATTATAGAAATATCAGGTATAAGTCTAAGTAAAAAGAAAGCCGAAATAATGAAAACTCAAATAGAATTCTTCGGAATACAAATAGATAAGAATGGAATAAAAATGCAAACCCATATAGTACAAAAAATAATAAATTCAGATGAGATCCACGATACAAAAAAGAAGCTACAATCCTTTTTAGGATTAGTCAACCAAGTAAGAGAATACATACCTAAGCTAGCAGAAAATCTAAAACCACTACAGAAAAAATTAAAGAAAGATATAGAAGACTACTTCGATAACAAAGATAGATCACATATACAAAAAATAAAAATCATGTGTACTAAATTACCAAAATTATATTTTCCTGATGAAACTAAAGAATTTATATACATAGTTGAAACAGACTCAAGTAATCATAGCTATGGAGGAGTGCTTAAATATAGATATACAAATGAAAAAATTGAGCATCACTGTAAATATTACTCAGGATCATATACTGAACCACAGCTAAAATGGGAAATAAATAGAAAAGAACTATTTGCTTTATATAAATGTTTATTAGCTTTTGAACCATATGTTGTATATAACAAATTTGTTGTGAGAACAGATAACACCCAAGTTAAGTGGTGGTTAACCAGGAAAGTACAAGACTCAGTTACGACGAAATAAATATGACGACTTGTATTAAATATTCAAAATTTTACATTCACAATAGAAGTAATTAGAACTGACAAGAATGTTGTTGCAGACTACATATCAAGACAAAAGTACACAAACAGATGATGTACCAGAAACAACTACTAAAGATGATCTATATACAGTCCTTTCCAAGATATCTTTACAAATAGATGGAATGGGAAAGAGATTGCAACATCTCGAAGAAAAAGCTAGCAGTCAGCAGCATGACTATAAACATGCGGACCTACACAAAACAGCTAGTAGTCAGCAGCGTGACTCAAAATACGCGGATCTAGAAGGAGACGATGGAACACTCCTAAAAACCCATAACAATGTTTGTATTAATGCAGCTACAGGTCAAGAAGTTATAGCTAGCAGCAGCACATCTACACCCACTGCACCAAAAATACCTACAAAACCAAAGAACACAAACCTCAACAAGTTATTTGAAAAACCATATACCCTAACACCAAGAACTCCAGTAACAACACCTCCTCAAACTACTACATATTCCAATAGTTTAAACAAAACAAAGAATACTTACAACCATATATCCCGAACATATATAGACAATATGTACAAATTACAAACTTTCCTTAACCTCAACCCAAAATCCAAAACAACAACCAACCCAGAAAGAGACTACATCACATCACACCTACAAAGACATAACAAACTTATTGCCTTACCAGGAACTAACCCAAACCTTGTAAATACCTGCTATAACTATGGACTATTAAGTACCGTATATACCTCAACAGGAGATGAAATAGCTACTATCACAGAACTACACAAAGCATTTACCACATATAAAAGAATTACTAAAGGAACATTATTTTATATAAAATTTTATACCGCCCCAGCAGAAATATTATATGACGAAGTGAAACCTATTATCCAAGTTATCAAGATTGGACTCACCAGAGACATGATTATACCAGAACAGATTGACGGACAACCAGAAATACCTAAAGTAGAGATCCCAGAGTTCTTTGCAAATAAAAGACTTATTGGACTTGCTACGATACTCAGTGAATTAGCAAATACCTACATGAACGAATTACCTATGTGGACTTACTACTTGCGAGAGCAGACTATGATATATTCACACTCCAGAGAAGTAAGAAAACAAGACATGGAAGATATACGTCAATGGATTAATAGCCTGTTGAAACCAGAACAACTACCTATTACAAGAGCTATTAAAAAGAATTTTATTTCAGAAGACTTATTAGCAAGATACTGCAGAATTATAGGACCAAAATATCCAGACCACATATGTTCAAAATGTAATGGAGAAGATAATGTCATTCCAGAATTCAACATGGAGTAATTTCTCAAAAATCCTGGAAGACTCTACATAACATCTACAACAATAAACAAGGAGATGACCAACAAAGAAAAATATGACAGAAGAAAAGAAGACATAAAGCAAGAAATGACAGCTACAACAACGACATAAAGAAAGCATCTATGTAATTAGTCAAAAGTAGAATAGTGTTTTGCTTTTGCTTTTTACTCTTTAATTTTGAGTCGTCTAAATGTAAAGAAAAGGACGGATAATTTTTTAACTTTCTAATTTTTAATTAGGACCGCCCATTTGTAAAGTTAAAGGGCATTTAGGACATTTTAGTTAGCAGTTTTTCTTTTATAAATAGAAGGAAGGCAAGGAGAGGTAGATAGGACTTCTCTAGGTAACTCCGCTCTCAAAACCCTCTCCACTCTTGTAAACATATATTTCCATAAATAAACTACTTGTTTATACATAAATGGAGCACTTATCGGAAATTATCTCAAATACCTCATCAGATCATCTACTTACAACGGTATGTTCATTTATCGTTATGAATAGCTAAACTTATATATTCCTGAAAATATCTTAATTGTTATACTTGTTTAATCATGTTATAGTATTGTTCTACTGAATATGTTTAGCAAGTTTGCCATATGAGTTAGTAGGCTGAGAGTAGTCAAGCCTAAGCTATGCCATCCTAGTGTGGAAACCGGAGAAGGCAAAGAAAGCCGTGTTTAGGGGAGTACACAATGTTGAGGCGCTGCTAGGATAGATGATTGAAGCCGAAAAAGTATGGTAGTGACTAGACGAGATATTCAGAATAACTTTAGTATAAGATGATAAAACTGGAATAACATACATAAAGATTAAAGTGAATAAATTGTTTAGAATATATGAACATGATGAATACTCATTTGTTAGATAATAATCAACAATATAAGATGCTACTACTATATCTACTTAAAGATCTTAATAATGATGTTAAAAGAAACATATTTGACCTGTTACTTATAGAAGAAATAACAGAATTTACTGAAACAATGCAACTATTAAATCAACAATGGTATGAATTTAACATAGATTTATATGACCTAGATATCTACTCAGATTAATGATAAATTACGAATATTTAGAATATTGGATAGAAACTATGAAAAACCTAGACTTATTAGAAAAACGACTTATAGATAACATAACAAACTACCTTAGAACACAAGATGTAGAATATTTAGAATTTATTTACGAAGATATTAAAGAAATAAGAAGATTAATACCACTAATACAAGAATATTATGAAAAAGCCTTCCCTAACCATTAGAAATAATAGAATGAATTCCGCACCCCCCAAAATATATGCAGTAAGTAAAAAAATGGTGTCAGAGCCACATATACTATAAAATGAATAAAGAAGAATATGCAGTAAGTAAAAATACATATAGGAGTCAAGAAGGAGTAGAAATAAACATAATACACTCTAATTTAGGACGCCAATATAAGAAAATAGGAGATCAACTATACTTAATGCCAGAAAAAGAATCAGCTAAGATAGAAGATAGTTTAACAGCTATGGTAAGACTAACAAAAGAAAATGAAGAAATTGATAGAAAAAAAAGAAATTGAAAAAATTAGACAACAAACGAAGAAAGAAATACAACAAATAGAAGAAGTAAAAAATACCAGAATAATATAATTAGAGAAAGAACTAGCAATGTTAAAACAAATATATGAGGACAAACTAAAATAAAAGGCAAAAAGAAAAGAAGAAGAACAAGAAAGAAAATTAGCAGAAGAAATAGAAAAATTTAGAACACAAATACAATTAGAAGATCAAGAAGTAAGAATAGAAGAAATAAACGACATAGATCCAGATATTACTATAGAAGATCATTACTCAGAAACTAGTGAATATATACAGAACTTATGAAAAATATGGAATTAGAAATAAATACGGGAGATATAGATACTAAACCCTCTACATCAGGAAAACAAACTGTTTATAATAACTATGAACATTATAAAACAAATAAAACTCTATGGGATAAACGATTATATAAAAAATGGACACCTAGACAAACAACAGAACAATATAATTTCTTAGACTTAGACTGTGTAGAAGATATAAATAAAACAATCCAACTTTGGAGCGGATACATAGCAAAACAGCTAATAGATAATAGAATAACAATAACTGATGCACCAGAATACATAGAAAGAACCCTATTAGGAACAGTAAAAATATGGATGCAAAATATGACAGATGAAAGTAAAAATATATTACGAAATAACAAAAAATTAATCAATGAAGCCATAACTTCACCTATAGAAATATTACATAAATATGAAACAGGAATAAGGAATAAATTTAGTAGTATGCCAACAGAAATAGAGGAACAACAGAAAAACAAAAAGATGTATAGAAATTTAATGAATAAATTAACTATCTGTAATATATGTTATTTGGATGAATATACTTGTGCATTTAGAGAATATTACTACAAAGGAACATATACAGTTGATGAAAGCAAAGATATAAGAAAACTATATTATACTAAACTACCAGAACCCTTTAGTTCAAAAATTATAACAGATTGGAACGATGCAGGATTAGCAGATACCCTAGGAGCTAGAATAAAATTTGTACAAAAATGGTTTGTAGATTTGTGTGAAAAGCATAAAGAAAATATGAAAATGGAAAAAATACTGATAAAAAACCTAGCCTGTTGTAAAACGAAAATCGCACCTCAATTTGGTTGTACAGATAAATACTATAAAAAGAAAATTACGAAAATATGAGTAAACACCTTATAGAACAAAATATAAGTATAAGAAACCCAGAAAAAGATATTACATAAAAAATTATAAACATAAAAGGCCACATAAACAAAAGAAAAATTTAACTGAATGTAAATGTTATAATTGTGGAAAACTAGGACACCTAGCTAGAGACTGTAAAATACCTAAAGACCCGAAGAAAAAACAAATAACTGAAGTCATAATAGAAAATGAAGACTATACCCAAATAGATTATATAGACTATGAAATAGAAAGTGAAGATAGCATATACGAATTATCTGAAACTGAAATAACAACTGATGTAGAAGAAGAAAACGTAGAGTATGACTGAGAGCGATATACAAGTACTTAAACATAAAGAACACCAAGATGAAGAATCTTTTGAACAAAAATTAATCTTCGATAATAATATGTTTGAACAAATAAAAGGTAAAGAACTAGACTTAAGAGTAGATAAAATTCTAGATGTACCTATAATAAAAAGCTGGTTTAAACGAAAAACAGAAGAATATTACATAATAAGTCAAAAAGAACATATAATAGAT
>MCJB01002550.1:0-16449 GCA_002018475.1 Nicotiana obtusifolia | reverse complement strand
CACTACCTCGTCGAGGTTAGGCCAGGCACTTAGCAGCACATAGGGTCGGTTGTGCTGATACTACACTCTGCACTTTTTGTGCAGATACCGGCGCCGCTGGTGTCGGACAGTAAAAGGACTCCCAGCTTTTGCGTGATTTCCCAGGCCACCCAAGGTAGCATTGCAGACGTTCGCAGATCTTGGCGTCCTCTGTCTATTCTTTTGACTGTTGTTCCATGTAGTTCGGAAACAGTACTTTTGTTATTTCTTTCAAGACTATTGTATGTAGTACTCTTAGACAGTCTGTGAAAACTGTGATACCAGTTCTTGGGTAGTTTGTGTAAAAGAAGGACTATATATAAAGCATTTCCGCATTTTGTTAAATTATGTTGTGTATGCATGAATGGATTGATTCTGATTGAAAATGTAGTAAATAGAGTAATTTATTGGCTGGCCTAGCTTTCATTAGTAGGCGCCATCACGACTCCCGAGGGTGGGAGATTTGGGGTTGTGACAGAGTTGGTATCAAAGCTCTAGTTTACATAGGTTTCACAGTTCACAGACAATCTCGGTAGAGTCTGAGGGATCGGTACGGAGACGTCTGTATTTATCCCCCAGAGGCTATAGAGTTAGGAAAAGCTTCATGTTTGTTCTTTCGTATCGTGCGGTTCTGTTTCTTAATGTTAATTGAATTTCTATTCTGTTCTTCGCAGATGGCGAGAACACGAGCTTCCTCTTCTACCGCTCGACAGCCCGAGTCCCCAGCAACAGCTCCTACACGGGGTAGAGGGCGAGGGCGAGGCCGTGCTAGGGGTCGAGGCAGGGGCAGGACTCAGCCTCCTGCAGCGGCACCAATGTCAGAACCTCGGATTGATCCTGAAGAAGAGGTTCCAGCCCCAGCAGCTTCGGTGGGCCCAGTTCAGGTCCCAGAGGGATTTATTGCTACCCTGGTACTTCAGGACGCTTTGGTCCAACTGGTGGGCCTCATGGAGAATGTTACTCGAGCAGGTTTATTTCCTGCAGCCCCAGCCCCAGCCACTCCCCAAGCTGGAGCAGGAGCTCAAACTCCTACTACTCTTGCTCCGGAGTAGGTAGCTCCCCAGGCTCAGGTTCCGGGAGTTCAGCCAGCTGTGGCAGTTCAGCCGGGAATGGTAGCTCAGTCCGGCAATGGAGCTGCTATGACCGCCGATGCCTTGTGGAGATTGGATAGGTTCACTAAACTATTCACTACCACCTTTAGCGGCACTTCTACAGAGGACCCTCAGGATTTCCTCTACAGTTGCCACGAGGTCCTCCGGAATATGGGTATTGTTGAAACTAATGGGGTGGACTTTGCGGCATTTCGTCTGTCCGGATCCGCCAAGACTTGGTGGAGGGATCATTGTTTGACTAGACCAGTCGGTCTACCATCCTTAACTTGGGAGCAGTTTACAGAGTTGTTCCTGGAAAAGTTTCTCCCTGTCACTCAGAGAGAGGCTTATTGGAGACAGTTCGAGCGCCTTCAGCAGGGGTCCATGACAGTTACTCAGTATGAGTCCAGATTCATTGACTTGGCTCGACATGCTCTCATCATACTTCCTACAGAGGGGGAGAGGGTGAGGAGATTTATTGACGGTCTCATTCAGCCAATTCGCCTTCAGATGGCTAGGGAGACTGGTAGTGAGATCACCTTCCAGGAAGCGGTCAATGTTGCCCGTAGAGTCGAGATGGTTCTGTCACATGGGAGTGGTCATGGGTCGGATAAGAGGCCCCGTCATTCCGGCAGATTCATGGGTGCTTCATCTGGAAACAGAGATTCATATGGTAGAGGCCATCCCCCTCGGCCTTTCCATTCTGCTCTCCAGCTTTCTCACGGTGCTTCAAGTCACCGCGGTACTCAGATGCAGTACCCTAATCAGCAACCCATCAATGCATCACCGCTTCAGAGTTTCCAGGGTCAGCGATCGAGGGCTTGCTCTATTTGTGGTGACACGATGCACATTGCTAAATATTGTCGACGTGTCTTGGGTAACTCTCCACATCAGGATTTCCGTGCTACGACTCAGGAACCTAATGTTCCACAGCCCGCTCAGCTAGCTGGTGGTGGAGGTAGAGGTACTAGAGCCGGAGGTAGAGGTACCAGAGGTGGAATCCAGGCCGGCAGAGGTGGGGGTCAGCCAGTAGCAGGCCGCCCCAGAGATGTGGCTCAGGGTGGTGGGGTTCAGCCCCGATGTTATGCTTTTCCAGCCCGACCAGAGGCAGAGGCTTCAGATGCTGTGATTACAGGTACAGTACTGGTTTGCGGCAACAAGGCTTCGGCCTTATTTGATCCAGGGTCTACATACTCATATGTCTCATGTTATTTCGCATCTTGTCTGACTGCGCCTAGTGACTCGTTGAGTATTCCTGTGTATGTGTCCACACCTGTGAGTGATTCTATTGTGGTGGATCGAGTCCATCGTTCCTGTGTGGTGGTGATTGAGGGTCTTGAGACCCGTGTGAATTTATTACTTCTAGATATGATTGATTTTGATATTATATTAGGAATGGATTGGTTGTCACCTTACCACGCCATCCTGGATTGCCATGCCAAGACTGTGACCTTAGCTTTACCGGGTATGCCTCGCTTAGAGTGGAAAGGAACTCCTAATTATTCCACCCATAGTATTATCTCTTATGTGAAAGCTCGATGCATGGTCGAGAAGGGATGTTTGGCCTATTTGGCTCATGTCCGTTATTCTAGTGCCGAGGTCCTTTCTATTGAGTCAGTGCCTGTTGTCCGCGAGTTTCCCGAGGTTTTTCCCTCTAACCTGCCGGAAATGCCCCCTGACAGGGATATTGATTTCAGCATTGATGTGGCTCCGGGCACACAACCCATTTCTATTCCGCCATATCGCATGGCCCCGCTAGAATTAAAAGAGTTGAAAGAGCAGTTGCAAGAATTGCTCGAGAAGGGTTTCATTAGACCTAGTGTTTTGCCTTGGGGCGCACCCGTGTTGTTTGTTAAAAAGAAGGACGGGTCAATGAGAATGTGTATCGATTATCGGCAGTTGAACAAGGTTACAATCAAAAACAAGTACCCATTGCCGAGGATCGATGATTTAATTGACCAGTTGCAGGGTGCCAGAGTATTTTCAAAAATTGATTTGAGGTCTGGTTACCATCAGTTAAAGATTAGGGCTTTTGCTGTCCCTAAAACAGCCTTCCGTACTCGATATGGGCACTATGAATTCTTGGTTATGTCCTTCGGATTGACAAATGCCCCAGCAGCTTTTATGGACCTGATGAACCGAGTGTTCAGGCCGTACCTGGATTCGTTCGTGATAGTTTTCATCGACGACATCCTGGTATATTCTCCCAGCCAGGAAGAGCACGCTCAACATCTCAGAGTAGTTCTTCAGACTTTGAGAGATAATAAACTGTATGCTAAATTTTCAAAATGTGAGTTCTGGCTGAGTTCAGTTGCATTCTTTGGTCATATTGTGTCAGCAGAAGGTATACAGGTTGATCCGAAAAAGATTGAGGCAGTCAAGAATTGGCCTAGGCCGGCATCAGTCATAGAGATTCGAAGTTTCTTGGGACTGGCAGGCTATTATCGTCGGTTCGTAGAGGGGTTTTCGTCAATTGCAGCCCCGATGACCAAATTAACTCAAAAGAGTGTTCAGTTTCAGTGGTCGGACGAGTGTGAAGCGAGCTTCCAGAAGCTCAAGACAGCTCTGACGACGGCACTAGTGTTAGTTTTGCCCACAGGCTCAGGACCCTATACGGTCTATTGTGATGCTTCTCGCATTGGGCTTGGTGCAGTATTAATGCAAGAGGGCAAGGTTATTGCCTATGCTTCAAGGCAATTGAAGATTCATGAGAAAAATTATCCGGTGCATGACTTAGAATTGGCAGCCATAATTCATGCCTTGAAAATTTGGAGGCATTACTTATATGGCGTGCCGTGTGAAGTATTCACGGATCATAAGAGTCTTCAATATCTGTTCAAACAAAAGGAGCTAAACTTGAGGCAGAGAAGGTGGTTAGAATTGTTGAAGGACTATGATGTCACTATCTTATACCACCCGGGAAAGGCCAATGTGGTGGCCGATGCTTTGAGTAGGAAGTCTTCTAGTATGGGCAGTCTTGCTTATATTCCAGTCGGTGAAAGACAACTTTCCATGGATGTTCAAGCCTTGGCCAATAGGCTTGTGAGGCTAGATGTCTCGGAATCTGACCGTGTGTTGGCTTGTGGGATTTCTCAATCTTCCTTATACGATCGCATCAGGGAGCGTCAGTATGACGATCCCCATTTGCTTGTCCTCAAGGACAGAGTCCAGCATAATGATGCTAAAGATGTGACCGTCGGCGACGATGGAGTGTTAAGAATGCAGGGTCGAATTTGTGTACCCAATGTGGATGGTCTCCGAGAGTTAATTCTGAAGGAGGCCCATAGCTCGCGGTATTCTATTCATCCAGGTGTCGCAAAGATGTACCAGGATTTGAAACAACATTACTGGTGGAGAATGATGAAGAAAAATATGGTGGGATTTGTGTTCCGGTGACTCAACTGTCAGCAAGTGAAATATGAACATCAGAGACCCGGCGGTTTACTTCAGCAGATAGCTATTCCCGAGTGGAAATGGGAGCGGATCACTATGNGTATGGGCAGTCTTGCTTATATTCCAGTCGGTGAAAGACAACTTGCCATGGGGAGCGGGTGGCACGCCTGCCACAAGATATTGTATACGTGGAGAGACCGTTGCTGGTGCCACGTCTGTATATGGGGGAGCGGGTGGCACGCCTGCCACGAGATATTGGACACGTTGAGAGACCGTTGCTGGTGCCACGCTTGTCACAGGATGGATTGTATTTCATATTGTTGTGTTGAATGCCAAATGGCAATGATCCTCTTTTAAAGTTGTTGATCTGTTGATTTCATCGATTTGATATTGCAATATTTATATATCTTCCCTGTTTATTTTGCTGATGTACATTCGTTATCTGTCATAGTTGTGTGTATATATATATATGTATGTTATGTTTAACAGGATTATCTGGAGTCCGGTCTAGCCTCGTCACTACCTCGCCGAGGTTAGGCCAGGCACTTACCAGCACATGGGGTCGGTTGTGCTGATACTACACTCTGCACTTTTTGTGCAGATACCGGCGCCGCTGGTGTCGGACAGTAAAAGGACTCCCAGCTTTTGCGTGATTTCCCAGGCCACCCAAGGTAGCACTGGAGACGTTAGCAGATCTTGGCGTCCTCTGTCTATTCTTTTGACTGTTCTTCCATGTAGTTCGGAAACAGTATTTTTGTTATTTCTTTCAAGACTATTGTATGTAGTACTCTTAGACAGTCTGTGAAAACTGTGATACCAGTTCTTGGGTAGTTTGTGTAAAAGAAGGACTATATATAAAGCATTTCCGTATTTTGTTAAATTATGTTATGTATGCATGAATGGATTGATTCTGATTGAAAATGTAGTAAATAGAGTAAGTTATTGGCTGGCCTAGCTTTCATTAGTAGGCGCCATCACCACTCCCGAGGGTGGGAGATTTGGGGTCGTGACAGGTGCGCTCCTCTCGGACCCAAAAGAATCAAGAACATTGCGCACAAAGGCAGCTCGGTTCTGTTTATTCGATGACGGAACCTTATTTAGAATGACGTTCGGTGGCCCCCTCGCGATATGTTTGGGACCGGGTGACACCGAAAATATTTTAAGGGAAATACACGAAGGCACATGCAGGAATCATTCCGGCGTCAAATCCCTCGTCCGAAAAATAATCCGAGCCTGCTATTATTGCATCAATATGGAAAAAGATGCAAAGGAGTTTGTTCGCAAGTGTAACGAGTGCCAGAGACATGCACCGATGATCCACCAGCCGGGGGAGACGTTGCATTAGGTCTTGTCATCGTGGCCGTTTATGAAATGGGGAATGGACATCGCCGGCCCTCTCCCCTACACGCCGGGTAAGGCTCAATTCATTCTTTTTATGACTGACTATTTTTCCAAATGGGTTGAAGCGCATGCATACGAGAAGATTATGGAAAAGGAAGTGATAGATTTCATTTGGGATCACATCATATGTCGATTTGGGATGCCATCAGAGATCATGTGCGATAATGGGAAGCAATTCATTGGCAGAAAAGGGATGAAGTTCTTCGAAGATAACAAGATCAAAAGGATCCTATCGACGCCCTATCACCCTAGCGGTAACGGACAAGCTAAATCGACCAAAAAAACCATACTTCGAAATCTCAAAAAGAGATTAACGCGAAGGGGAAATGGAAAGAAATATTGCCTGAAGTCCTATGGGCGTATCGCATAACCGAGAAAACCAGCACCGGAGCCACCCCTTTCTCCCTAGTATACTGTGCTGAAGCTTTGATACCGGTTGAAGTAGGCGAACCGAGTATCAGGTTCCGCTATGCAACCGTGCAATCGAATCGCGAGGCTATGAATACCAATTTGGAATTATTGGATGAAAGAAAGGAAGCAGCCCTTGTTCGATTGGCCGCCCAAAAGCAAAAGATTGAAAGGTATTACAACAGGAGAACCCATCTTCGACATTTCAACATCGGAGACCTAGTGCTCAGAAAAATCACACCCAATACTCGAGACCCAAACGAAGGGAAGTTAGGGCCGAACTGTGAAGGGCCTTACTCCATCATAAAGATCACTGGAAAAGGGATCATACAAGCTTGGAACAATGGACGGCAAACAGCTGCCGAACAATTGGAACATAAACCACTTGAAACGATACTATTGTTGAGGTATGATCTGTCATTCTTCGTTTTTTTTTTATGTTACTAACACTTGCAGGTATCAAGTGAAGTAACCTCGAACCGAAAGCACATGACATTAGGATTGAAAGCATGCGTTGCACTCTTTTTCCCTTTGACCGGCTTTGTCCCAAATTGGGTTTTACGACAAGGTTTTTAATGAGGCAACCAGAAAACGTGCTAACTTAGACTGGTCGCATATCGAAGACAACAATGTTCGGTGCTAAACTTCGATCGTCCTTAAATATCAGAAGACTGCTTAGCTACTTCAATTCGGGGGAACTTCTCATAGATCATTAGGAATCGATGTAAGGGTCAAACGGTCAAAAGAACCGTACCCAAATAGATTAATCTTTCACCTAAGCAAATTGTACAAGCACTTGAATGCTAATAAAAGTCCTTTTGCACCGATATCCTGTCTCCGAGCCCAAGGGCCATTCGATTTTCGTTGTTCGATCAAAAACTAACATTGCTCAGAGTTTCATCCAAAAATCAAATTTAATCAAAGGGGAATAAGACCTACTAAGCAAAACCCTGATTTCTTAAAAGGCCAAGGCCGTACTGAGTAGATGAAACTCAAAATGGAAATAAAACCTACTAAGGCAAACCTCGATTTCTTAAAAGACCAAGGCCATACTGAGTAGATGAAACTCAAAAGGGGAATAAGACCTACTAAGGCAAACCCCGATTTCCTAAAAGTTTAAGGCCGTATCAAGTTAATGAAACTCGAAGGGGAGTAAGACCTGTTAAGGCAAACCCCGATTTCCTAAAAAGCTAAGGCCGTATCGAGTTAATGAAACTCGAAGGGGAGTAAGACCTATTGAGGCAAACCCCAGACCTCCTCGAGGCTAAGGCCCTACTAAATCGATCGAAGAGAGGGAAAGTCTACTAAGGCATATCCTAGAATTGGCTAAGTCTAAACTAAGCCTGAAGAACAGAAAATTCACCAAGTTGAACCATCGGTTCTAGTACAAGGAATCGAAATAAATCAGCAAGGAATGGAAAGAAAAGAAGACTTTTGTATATACATGAACAGAGTATGTTTATAGAAGTGGGGATTTCATTAAAAAAAAGAAATTTATATATATATATATAATATATATGCAAAAGAGGCGCTTTATTCGGAATTCTCGGAGTCTTCTTCTTCTTTCGGGAAGGCTTGTTTTCTGGCATCGACTTTGATCCTTTTGGCATAGTCGATATCATTTGATAGATCGAAGCCCCGAGCTTGTAATCCCTCAAGGACAGATAGGCAGGTTTGACACTTGGTATATTCGACCAAAATCTTCGATTGATACTGAGCAGCCTCGGCATCGGCCCTGTATTGGGCCACTAACTCATCGGCTTCAGCCTTGGATGCAGCAACCACGGATTTTGCCATTTGCAGCTCGTTGACCAAAATTTCAAGATCCGAAGTGAGCGCGTCGACTTGGGATTGAAGTACATCGGTACTCTTAGTCAGAGCCCCGATTTTCTTTTTTGCCTCTGGTAATTGATTTTCCAATGAAATCATTTGAGATTGGAGGGCCTCCTTTTCCGAAGTCAGCAGATCGGTCCTGGTTCTCCATTCATTGATTTCTACTTTGGCCTCACTTGCCTCGGATCGGAATCGGTTTATTTGGTCGAGCTGTTACCCCATCTGATAGATTAAGCCAGAATTTTCTCTACGCACAAAGTATAGTTAGGCCCGAAGGGTCTACATCTCCCCTTCGAGCCGCTCACGATGCGCCGATTCTTTCCTTTGTCGAAGAAAAGCTTCATGATGAAGCACCGAGTCCTACAAGTACAAGAGAAAATATGACAGTTAGTCGAAGTTTGAAATGCAAAATGGCGAACACCAGACAAGGCTTATCAGAAACTTACCTTATTTAATGCTTGTTGAGCCTCATTGAACAACCAAGGTACATCCACCTCGTCCATCGCAGCCTGATCTTCTTCGGTTACCAAACACCAAAGATAACTAGCCACCCCCACAGGCGCAGAAAGGGCCCTAACATCTTCGGGAATGGCAAGCTTTATTATCCGCTTCCGATCAGGATTTGAACTCGGAGCAGAAAATCTATCGACCAGCTTTGGACCGAAAGATGCCTTGCTCGTTCCGGTGGAGGGACTCTTCCTCGGTACTTCAAGCCCAAAAGTATCTGCGATTCCACGCCATCGAGGAAACCTTAGAAAGGTCCTTCCAGTATAGGGCCTTTGCTCGGGGAGTATCCTTTTGCGGCTCGGGCCTCGTTAAAAGTTGACTCCGGGAAAGAAGGGGGTCCATTGTTTCTATGGTGTCCGAGATTCCCTGCGTCGTCTCTCTCGCATCGGCGGAAGCCCCAGTTCTCGCCCCCATTTCGGGGCCCTCTACTCAATGAAGATGAGTTTCATCGGCCCTCTACTCGAGGACTGCCCGAGATGGCTCGCTGCCCAAAAGTTCGAGGTCTTCGTCTTCCTCGGACTCGTCTGCCAATCGATAAGTTGAGTCCGATATCTTGGGCTTGCGAGCTATCCTTTTCCTCAGCCTCAACCTCTTCCTCTCGGGCCCTAGAAGAACTAGGGACTTCTTTCCTCTTTTTTTCCTTCTCCTACTCTGAGGCAGGGGGATTGCAGGGATTCTCTCTACCAGGGGATGCTGGCCTCAATTCAACGTCCTTCGATAGACCTGTAAATGAAGAGTGAAGTAAGTTATAAGTCGGCAGCATTATCGATAACATAAGGCGTACAATATAAACGTTATCGGTCTCACCATGATTTTTGGCCTCCCATCGGCCCTTCGATATCTCATGCCAGGTGCGCTCCGAATAGGTCCTTTGAGACACCACTTTCTCGACCCATTCTTTCAAGTGCATAATCGCAGCCGGCGTTCGAGAAACAGCTACACCATGTGAAATCGGTTAGTGAGATAACAAAGGAAAAGCACCGGACAAATTGAAATATGAGGATAGCACTTACGGTTCATGTTCCACTTCTCAGGGAACGGCATGTCTTCGGTGGGAATCAGGTCCGATGTCTTTATCGAACAAATCGGCTCATCCAACCTCGATCCTTATCCTCGTCGATGCTCGAGAAGGGGGCTTTCCTTGCCCGGCGAGCAAGTTTTATTAATCCCCCTTGGAAGATTCGGGGACTGTATAGCCGCAGGAGATGATCGAGGGTGAAGGGGTGCCCGTCGACCTTACTTACAAAAAAGCAAAAGAGATGACTATTCTCCAAACAGAGGGGTGGATCTGACCCAGCGTTACATCATACCTTTCGCAAAAGGCGACGATGATGGGGTCCAAAGGGCCCAACGTGAAGGGATAAGTATAAACACTCAAGTAGCCCTCCACGTTGGTGGTGATCGCCTCTTTCGGTGCGGGAACCACCACGCACTTACCAACCCAGTTAAATCTTTCTTCACCCTATCGATGATTTTGTTCGTAATCGAACAAATGTATCTAGTGACCAGTTCGCCCCGGCCCGGTACAGAAGAAGCCTTCTCTACCTTAAAATCGAAACCGGTTGAACACCCAACCGGTACGAACGCTTCTAAAGGGGGCTCGGTCATAGTTTCCTCAACAACGACAGGCTCAGGATCTTCAGCGGGTTAAGAAGAAGAGGGGGTTTGTTTATGGGGAACAGATTTGGATGTATTTTCCCTTGTTAATGAAGAGTTAAAGAAGCTAATAGATGCAGGGTGAGACAAGAATAAAGGGGAGGATCACTTGTGGACAAACTTAGAAAAATTGAAGAACATAATGTTCAAATTACGCAAACTTTTGGAACTGAAGATAAAGAGGGCTATTTATACCCTCTTAAAGGTGGCGGTTCGTGTCCCAACATGAGGAAGCATTGATTAGCATTTGCAGAGGCTTATCCTTAGTTGGTCTATGAAAAGACATTTTTGATATTTACCACGTGCGTCATGATGCCACCGTCATTTATCAATGTGACGTTCTGTTTCTTTTGATGTGGCGCCCTGAATTTCGTGTCACGCGCGCCATAAGTATGTCTTCATTTGACCTAATCTAAAAATGGCGGCTCATATCATTTTTCATCATTACTCTTTGAAAAACGAGGGGACTATCTGTATGGGGTCGAACTCAGATCGCCTGCATAGGGAATATCGAGTTCGAATGAATACGGTCGGTGCCGATTAGAATCACTGCTCGATAGGCCGGGGTCGAGACATCGAGGAATGAAGGTCGAGATCGGGCGTCATCAAAACGGAACTCGAAGCCATGACATCTGAGACGAGATCGTTGAGGTCAATTAGGGTAAAATGTCTTAGGGTAAAATTATCAGATTTGCGTAACGGGAGGGCCAGAAATCTCGTGATACGTAAATATATCGGCGGAATCACGGCGAAAATCAACAAAAACATTGAGATCAGTAATTCAAGGGATTTTTTACCTTGTATATAGTTTTTTACCTTGTATAAGAATCATTCCCCTCCCTATATAAAGGGGCAGTGTGATTGTAAAAAGGTTCATCAAAAAACAACAATTAATATACAAAAATACACTCTGCTCTAATTATTTTCTTTATCCATTTGCTTCATATTTGTCTATCTTAGAGAATTCTATCAAGGTCAAGCTATTCTAGATTTGTGGTTTGCATTCTCTCTCAATTTACTTACTGAATTTAGTCTTTATTTTTATTTATCCTTTATTTGTATCAAACCAAATCACCTGTCCTTAAAACCACGTACAAATATAATTGTTATCTGAAGCCTAGGGTAGACAATTTATATATATTGGTGTAAAATATTGAGCATTGAGTATAAATTGTGAAATTGGGATACATATTATTACCTTTATATTGGTGTAAAATATTGATATTTAGCTCAAAGCTTGAATTAAGAAAAATTGAGAGTTGACCTATCCTTGGTAAATTAGAACTTAATTATAATTTGGATTCTACGACTTTTGGGTGCTTCGCCAATACAATATAACGACCCGACCGGTCGTTTAGGATTTTAACGTTTCGTACAGTGGTTCGAGGTCTTGAGTGGCTTTATATTATGCATTATGGCTTGCATGCATGATCGGATTTAATTTACGGATATTTCGAGATGAATTTGGATGATTGATTCTCACATTAGAAGCTTAAGCTGAAAATATTGTTCGAGGTTTGACTTTTGTAAAAACAACCCCGGAACGATGTTTTGATGGCTGTGATTGGTTCGTATCGTGATTTTAGACTTCGACGTACGCGTGGAATCGAATTCGGAACTCATAGGTTGACATCATAGCTATTGTGTTGGGATTTCTATTTCGGGACTTGGAATGTATCCGTTTTATTATTTGGAACTTGTCCGCAAATTTTGGCGTCATCCTGAGTTAATTTGATAGGAATCGGACGCGCGATTGTGTTTTTAGAAGATCTTGAGTTTCATGTTGATTTCATGTGTTTTGGAGGTCCGATTCATGATTTCGGATGTTAATTTGATGATTTGATCGCGTGAGCGAGTTTGTGTTATATTTTTAGACTTGTGTTGATGTTTAGTTTGGAGCCCCGAGGGCTCGTGTGAGTTTCGGACGCGTTTTGGAATGTTTTGGAAGAGTTTTGGAAATTGAGAGATGCAATTTTTGTCTCATTTTCATATTTTAGAACCATAGACTCGGTAGGAGGAGATTTTGAAGATGGATTTTCATCTACAATCATTAGATAAGTGATTTTGATCAATTTTTAACTATTTTACATGTTTATATCTGAGATTTAACATCAAAATTATGAGCATCAAAGTGAAATTTTAGGAAACTTTGTCTATGTTTTGAAAAATGAGAATTTGAGTTTTGAGAGTTAATTTGGACTCGGATTTTGAAACAATACGCATATATGGACTCGTGGGGTTTGGGTAGACAAATTCTACCCTTGGACCGAGGAATTGTGTAAAGATCATAGCTTGAATTATTGGAATTCATTCTTTTGCATTATTTGATGTTATTGAGTTGATTATGGTTAGGTTTGAGCCGAGGGCGGAGTGAATTATAAAGGGAAAGCAATTTTAGAGTATTGATTCAGGGCTTTTGAGGTAAGTATCTTGCCTAACGTTGTGGGGGGAACTACTCTATAGGGATTGGTTTGTTTGCACTATTAGAACTACGTGAAAGACATTTACACAAGGTGATGAGTGTGTACATGGCTTATATGTGGAAACTTGATCGATTTAGACTCTTAGGTTCTTATGTACATTAAAATAAAGTTGTTTTATCATGTTATATCCTCCCATTGCTAAATTTACCTTTACATGCCTTATTTGATGTTGATTGGTTCATGTTCTATCCTTTATTGCCAAATATACTCTTATATGCCTTAATTGAAATTGTTTCCTCTTTTATTGCTATGTTATCTCTTCCGTAGTCGATTATCCTTAATTGAAGTTACTGTTATATCTTTCATAGTTAACTTATCCTTATTTGAAGTCATTTTTACATATTACCTCTTCCATTATTGACTTATCCTTATTTGAGTTTGCTGTTACATGTTATCCCTCATATTGTTGAGTTATTCTTATTTGAAATCATTGTTACATGTTATCTCTCCCGGGTTACTCTTATTTGATATCGTTGTTACACATTATCTCTCTCATTATTGAGTTATTCTTGTTTGAAACCATTATTAATGGTTATGTCTTTCATTGTGAGCTCATTCTTCCATTCTTTGTGTTTTGTAACTCTTGTGTTGATTTACTTGCCGCACTCCCGTGTTATTATTGTTGTTGTTGTACTCAGTGTTGTTGAGCCGAGGGTTATGTGTGGTTGTGGTATTGGAATTGTTTTGAGAAAATATTGTGGCATATGGGCACATGCGGTGCGAGTCGTTATATTGTGTTGTTATGTTTTTTGCACACGTTGTATTGTTGAGAGGATTGTCAGAGTGTACGCTCGTGAGTTGTCCGTGCTATTGTTATTATTGATATTTGCACATGCATCGTGAAAAGGCAGGCTATATATGTGGGTTTGCGCATGTGGCGAGACAAGGTGGGATGATTATATGCGCGTGTGGCGAGAGAAGGCGGGGATTTACTTAATTGTTGCGCACGGAGGGGGACTATGCCAGGGATGATTTGTGATGACTTGTCATGGTTTGGGGCTGTTGATATTGATGATAGTTATGTTGTGGTGTGCCTACCTTGTGTGATTCATGCATAATTCGGTTTTGTTGTGTTTTTTCCTACGTGCTATTCATTATCTCTATCTTACTTGTTGACTCGAGCTGTGATAGAACACTTGTTAAAGCATATACCATAGTTAATCACTCATATCAGTACAAGAAGATGAACCTTGATGTTTATTGATCGTTTACATGTACTCTTATACCTGCCTTCTGTGCGTGCGTTGCACCGTTATCACATGAGTTGTCCATGCGGATATGAGAAATTGTTACTGCTAGCACGTGAGTTGTTCGTGCGGATGTGGGATATTGTTACACTCTTAGCATGTGAGTTTTCAGTGCAGTTATCAGGTATCAATAGTATTGGCACATGAGTTGTCGGTGTAGCACGTGAGTTGTCCGTGCAGTTGTGATTTAATGTGGACATAAGATGCCAAGTGATTAGGGTTCATGATTTGGGACCCGTAATTTATGATTAAGAGGTGTGGTACCTCGGGAAAATTTTTGTATAAACCTTGTGTGAGAGCGGTTGTTTTATTGAGTTGTTACTAGTTTTCCCTTACTGGTTTCACCAGACTTTAACTGTATTCCTCTTACTTAACAGGGTTATTACCTATTGCTCCTTATTGTTAATTGTTATTCTAGTTCTTAGGCAAGTATTGTAACATTATTCTTACCATATTTAGCTTTATATTGTTCCCTGTTAGTTTTATATCCATACTTGTACATGTTATTATATCTAGTAGGTGTCTTGACTGTTCCTTGTCGCTACTCCACCAAGGTTAGTCATGATACTTACTGGGTACCGTTGTGGCGTACTTATGCTACGCTTGCTGCACATTTTTGTGCAGATCCAGGTACCTCTGAGTGTGTTGATCATTACTTCGCAAGCCTCGGAGTAACCTTGTAAAGTTTATTTTGTACTGTTTATTTTTATTCCGGAACATTTGTACTTAAAAATTTTCTAGTAAACACATTAGAGCTGTCATGGGCGGCTTTCCAGCCGTGCCCCATGACCCCTTGGACGCGCCCCGTGGCGTCCTGGCAAGCCTCCTAACGCCTAGCGCCACGGTCGGCCCCGTGGTCTTGGCCGCTCCAAGTGACAAGCGCGCAAGCGCCTCTGTCGCCCCACTGACAGCCAGCGCCAATGCCAGCCACAGACAGATGCCATAGCGCCGCGCGCGGACCCTGAGCCAAAAGATAAAGTTGCTGCTGACGGACTTGTTTCTACTTTGTAGAAGACTAAGTCCTTTTCTTTGTAAATATAGATAGGCTTACTTTATTTACTTCCAGTGTGAACTTACAGCTTTCTTAGGTCTACTCTTGTAACTTTGGTTTATTTATTTTAAGCATTATTAGGGGGGTATAAGCATTCAAACATTCAAGCAAGCAAGCAATTCTCTATACTGGTGTCTCACCCCCTCGACACCGCGTAGTTTTTGTAATAGACTTTTATTTATTCAAGCAAGCTATTTTTCTCACTTTTCTGCTCAAGCTCTCAATTCTCTCGTTACTCCTAAATTGGTTTTCCCGCGCGGCACTGACAATCTAGTCTAGCGTGCGGAGGGGACCTCGGTTGGCGGACGGCAATCGCACTGACAGCGATTGCTTAGCCTTACGCTACCCTTCCAAAGAATCTCAGGAAGGCGTCGCGTAACAGTTGGTTTCAGAGCCTAGGCTCGACATCGGACGAGGGAACGTAGCCATTACACCATTTCTGACCATGGTGAATTACGGGGACCGAATCACGGCCCTCGAACAGACGGTTGAAACACTACGACCCATTGTGGAATCTGTCCCTGACATACAGACCACCCTACTACAAATATTGGATGACCTGGATCGTAGGATGCTCCAGGCCGAAACTGATATTGAGAATGTTAGCCGCGACTCGGAAGGAGACTGGCAGACAGCAGCCACAGAGGCAGCTGAAATCTTCGGAAAATTTGAGGGCCTCCAGTAGGAGCGCACCGAAGATTTAGCCCACAGGGCGCAAGAGGCAGAAAGGATGGCTGCCATGCAACAAACTATTGACAACTTGACGGGCCAGCTCAATGTTGTCAATGCTGCTTTACAGGGCCTGCTTCGAGGAGGCGGGAATCAGGCCGGGGGCATTGTGAATCTCGCCCCTGCGGCCCAGAAACTGAAAATTCCGGAACCCAAGCCATACAGTGGAGCTCGAAATGCCAAAGAAGTGGAGAATTTCATCTTTGACATCGAGCAGTATTTCGACGCCGTAGGAGGCCTAGAAGAAACTAAGAAGGTGGCAACTGTTGCCATGTATCTTCAAGGCGACGCTAAACTCTGGTGGCGAGTGAAATATGAAGCCATCAGGGCCGGGGAGGATAACCTTGAGACATGGGCGGAACTGAAAGCTGCCATACGCTTACAGTTCTTCCCAGAAAATGTGGAATACAATGCAAGAAGGAAACTCCGGGAGCTCCGTCAGACCAAGTCTGTGCGGGATTATGTGCGGGAATTCTCTGCACTGATGTTGAGCATACGAGATATGGGGGACAAGGACAAGCTCTTCACTTTCCTTGAAGGTCTGAAACCCTATGCTCGCATGGAACTCCAGAGGCAACGGGTGGACACCTTACCCAAGGCAATCCAAGCAGCAGAATGCCTTGGGGACTATC
>MCJB01002549.1:0-11850 GCA_002018475.1 Nicotiana obtusifolia | reverse complement strand
ATAAGCCATAAGCCATCGATGGCTTATGGAGAAGCCATCGATGGCTTCTTCATTCTGGAATTGCTACAGTAGCATTGCTACAGTGACATCGATGTTGCTACAGTAACACGGTTGCTACAGTACACGGTTGCTACAGTAACATCAATGTCCGGAAATCTTCCAGCGCCAATATTAATCAATTATTTTGGTATTTTGTGAAAACCAATTGTTTTGAAAATGTTTTACTTTGTGTTTGAAATCGTTTTAAAACTTTAAGCCAAGTTATTAAAGACGATAAATAAATCAAACACATTAAAACACAAAATAACATAAAGACTAAATGACAACTTCATTTGCCTTCAATCTTTTTGCTTCATCGACTTGTTCCATACATCGACTCCTAGTATCTTGAAAGCTCGACTTGTACTCTAACAAAGTCCATAGCAATCTTAGTAGTTTGTCCATGATGGTTTGTCGATTATCAAAACCTATAACAAGACACAAAGTCGTTAGTTAAGGTTAATGCATTTTCCAACATATGTCACATTTTTTAACTGTACCAAAATAAGGGCAAATAATATATCACGAAGAAAAACATGAATTTACATATTTAGGGAAAACACGAAACAATCAAGACAAGTACACAAATGAGAAAATATCAACAAGGGCACTCCCAAGGTACCGCGTCGTAGTCCCAAATTATAAATAAATTCACAATATTTTTTTTCCTTATATCACCGCTGGAGCCTTCACATTTAGTTTAAAAGAAATCACTTTTTTCGAAATAACATCTCGCGATTTAACCCACTTTATCATACTGCATGGCTTCTAGTAGTTCCCCTACTAGCCACGCGTATCAAGCCTACCTTATCTCACCGCATGCGTTTCAACACCCAAATCTTATACCACCGCATGCATATCAATATCACAATATATCACAATTCGAACCTCAAGATTCCAACTTGCCAAATAAATCAAAAACAACATTATTTTTCACAATAAGGAGCTCACGACTCAATCACAATGTATATAAAATCTCAACAAAATAATATTTCACAATTTAACACTTTGTCTCAATACCAAATTTTAAATGTCAAATACTTCATATTAATAACAATTCAACTAAGAAATTCAACTTTTAAATAAAGAGCACAGAATAAAAGAAACAAAGCTTCAACTAAACAGGCAAAACAATTAGCAGAAAAGGTAAGGCAAATTTAAAATATAAAAGTCGACCAATGATGACGAGTATAACAGGATAAAATAATTCAATTAAAATGTGACAGAGACCTACACAAATTTAAAGCCAGAATTTTCCATATTTAGCCCGTGTACACACTCGTCACCTCGCGTACACGACTTTCAATATATCACAATTATCATATCAATACCAATCCCAAGGGAAATATCTCCCACACAAAGTTAGACAAGTCACTTACCTCGACTTGCGTTAATTCAATCCGCTAGTAGGACTTTTCCTCGATTATCCAATTCCAAATGACTCGAATCTAGCCAAAACAATTAATTGATATAGTCAATACAAGTTTTAAGAATTGATTCCATATGAAAATACTAATTTTTCCAACAAAAATCCGAAGTTCACTCAAAAATTGCCAGCGGTGGCCCACATCTTGGAACCTGACAAAAGTTACAAAATATGAATGCCCATTCAACCACGAGTCCAACCATACCAAAATTACTAAATTTCGATAACAATTCGGCCCTCAAATCTTCAAATTTAACCAATAGGGTTTTCAAAATTTCCCAGCTTAAATCACCTACTAAATGCTAAAAAGATCAAAATTGAGTTAAGAACACTTACCTCGTTGTTTCCCTTGAAAATCTCCCAAAAATCGCCTCTCCCCGAGCTCCAAATCGGTAAAAATGAAAAATGATATGAAGTCCCATTTTCAGAACTTAAACTTCTGTCCAGGCATTTCTTCTTCGCGAACGCTGCCATTGCCTCGCGTTCGCGAAGCACAAAAATCACTGCCCAAAAGTTCCTCTTACGCGAACACGAAGACCAGAAATCCCAGGTCTCCGCGAACGCGGAGCCTTACTCGCGAACCCGTAGGCCAACGCATGAGGTCCCAACCTGCTCCTCTCTTCTTCTTCGCAAACGCGATGATTTTCTCGCGTTCGATGCACCCTGACCCTCAACTTTCGCGAACACGTCCATTGCTTCGTGAGTGCGAAGAACAAATCTTTGCCTGCCTCCAGTTGCCTTCGCGAACGTGTGACTCCCATAGCGAATGCGAAGAAGGAAACCAGACACCAGAAATCTGTAGCTTCAGCATCTTCCAAGTCCAAATTTCATCCGTTAACCATCCGAAACTCACCCAAGGTCCTTGAGACCTCAACCAAATACACCGATAAGTCCTAAAACATCATACGAACTTAGTAGAAACCTCAAATCACATCAGACAATGCTAAAAATACGAATCAATTCAAGCCTAATGAAACTAAGAAATTCAAACTTCTACATTCAATGCCGAAACCTATCAAATTGAGTCCAATTGACCTTAAATTTTGCACCCAAGTCATAAATGACATAAGGGACCTATTTAAATTTCCAGAATCAGATTCCGACCCCGATATAAAAAATTCAGCTCCCCGATCAAACTTCCAAACTTAAACTTTTATTTTAGTCATTTCAATCCTAATTTAACTACAGACTTCCAAATAATTTTCCAGACATGTTCCTAATTCCAAAATCACCATATAGAGCTATTAGAATAATCAAAACTCTATTCCTGGGTCTTTTACACATAAGTCAAAATTCGGTCAATCATTTCAACTTAAGCTTTCAACTGACGAGCGCAAAACCGGTGTATAAAACTTAGGGCTCGCTAGTCAAAGATAGTATCGTATTAAATCGTCTCCATAGGGATTGGTTTAAATAACGTTCTAATAAATCTTCAGCTTAACACTATCCAGGATAATAAACCTTTGATTGGTGTTATTATCGACTACAAATAAAACTAAGGTTATCAATTATGCAAAACTAATGACACTTAAATGACTTGTAGCAGCGATTGAATATCAGGGTGAGAAGTAAGGCTTGTGACAAGATATGTGATCAACTATTGTTCTGGGTAACTCTGGGCTAAGTTCATTCTTGATTTCTATTGACTCCTTCGATTTCAACAGATGATTAGCTACCTTAGGGATTCAAACTCTTCTTCTGAATGAATGAGAATTCCCTTAATCCACCTAATAACAGGTCCTATGAACATATGCACAAACATAGTGAATGAATGATCCGTCGAAGAACACCTCTCGATTATTCTTCTAAACTAGGTTAATTGATAACTCTCTAAGCTCTTATGATTACCTAGAACAGGTGTAAAATCAACCTAAACGATATGGCACAATGCAAATTGCAGCAACATTTCTCTTTCGATTAAAGTAAAACCACAATAAGCCTTGCAATTCAATTAATAGCTCATTCCATGAATTCGGGCAAATTAACAAAGAGTAAAACCCAAAACAATAGTCAAATCACAACATCCGTCAATAATCGTTAGAAAGATTACTCCATAATGGAAAAAATATTCATCACAAGAGTATTAGAAGAACAAGAAGACATTACAATTCCCAAATTCAAACAAAATTCCGTATTGAATGAATTGGATCAAGTATTTTGCGTCTCCGTTTCTTCCTTTCTTCTTCTCTCCCAAAAGTTGCTCTCAAAATCCAAGATACCCTCTTTTTAGACGAGCTGGGCTTCATATAGGTCAAGAGGAGTCGCCTCCGAAATTACAAAAATAGGCTTGGGAAATTTTCCGGACCAGACGTGCGCGGTCGTGAATCTAGGTGGCTTCCTGCTCCATCGTCGTTTCTCTTCATTAAGTGCGTTATTGTTCGTTGATCCTCGACTACGATCCCAACTAAATCCATGGACTTTTACTCATACTTCAAAAGCTCCAGAATAGCTCGAATTAGCTCCAAAACCTCATCTAACTTAGAATCGCTCCTACAAAGTGTAAAACACTCACTCAGTACAAAATAATACCATTTAAAGCTCAGACACTAGTAAAGTGCAGCGAATTAGAGTGTACTTAATGGCTAAAATACGCGATTATAGCCTACCATCATCAACCTTGAGACTAAGTATCTCAATTCATTCCGAAATCTCTCTGGACCCGAACCGACTACCCCGGTAAGTTACATAACAACTATAAAGTACAAAATGAGCAGTAAATGAGGGAATGGGGTTAAAACTCTCAAACCGACCGGCCAGGTCGTTACATTTTTCCCTTCTTAAACAAACGTTCGTCCTCGAACGAGTATAGAGACATACTTGAAGTGGTGAAAAGATGAAGATAACAGCTACGCATATCATGCTCGGTCTCCCAAGTTGCCTCCTCGATCGGTTGACCCCTCCACTGTACTTTTACTGAAGCAATGCTCTTCGATCTCAACTTTCTAATCTGTCTGTCCAAAATGGCCATTGGCTCCTCAACATAAGATAGATCCTTGTCCAACTGGACTGAGCTGAAGTCTAACACTTGAGATAGGATTGTCGTGATACTTCCGGAGCATGGAAACATGGAACACTAGATGAACTGCAGTGAGACTAGGTAGTAGTGCAAGTCTGTAAGCCACCTCTCCAATTCTCTCAAGAAACTCAAAAGGCCCGATATACCTAGGGCTCAACTTGCCCTTCTTTTCGAATCTCATAACACCCTTCATGGGCGAAACCCCGAGCAAGACCCGCTCACCAACCATGCAACATCATGAACCTTCCGATCCGCATAACTCTTTAATATAGATTGGGCTGTACGAAGTCGATCCTGAATCAATTTAACGTTTTCCAAAGCATCCTGAACCAAGTCTGTACCCAATAGCCTAGCCTTGCCCGGCTCGAACCAACCCGCTGGAGACAGGCACCACCTACCATACAATGCCTCATAAGGTGCCACCTGAATGCTCGACGGATAACTGTTGTTGTAAGCAAACTCCACAAATGGCAAGAACTGATCCCAAGCACCCCTAAAATCCATCACACACGAACTAAGAATATCCTCCAACATCCGAATAGTGCGTTCGGACTTTCCGTCCATCTGAGGGTGAAATGCTGTACTCCGCTCTACCCGAGTACCCAACTCACACTGTACAACTCTCCAAAACCGTGGTGTAAATTGCATACCCTGGTCGGAGATGATAGATACCGGTACGTCATGAAGCCTGACAATCTCGCGAATGTAAACCTGAGCCAGCTGCTCCGAAGAGTAAGTAGTAACCACATGAATGAAATGAGCTGACTTGGTAAATATATCTACAATCACCCCAACTGCGTCAAATTTCCTCCGAGTCCATAGGAGCCCAACCACAAAATCCATAGTGATCCGCTCCAATTTCCATTCTGGAATCTCTAACTTCTGAAGCAATCCACCCGGTCGCTGATGCTCATACTTCACTTGCTGACAATTTAGGCACCGAGCTACATATTTCACTATATCTTTCTTCATGCGCCTTCACCAATACTGTTGCCTCAAGTCCTGATACATCTTCGCGGCACCTGGATGAATGGAGTACCGCGAACTGTGAGCCTCCTGGAGAATCAACTCACGCAGTCCATCTAAATTGGGCACACATAGCCTGCCCTGTATCCGTAATACACCGTCATCCCCAATAGTAACTTCCTTGGCATCACCGTGCTGAAACGTGTCCTTTAGAATAAGCAGATGGGGGTCATCATACTGACGCTCTCTGATACGATCATAAAGAGAAGACTGAGAAATCACACAAGCCAAAACTCGACTCGGCTCGGAAACATCCAATCTAACAAACTGGTTGCCCAAGGCCTGAACATCCAAGGCTAATGGCCTCTCTGCTACCAGTAAATATGCTAAGCTGCCCAAACTCTCCGCCTTGCGACTCAAGGCATCAACCACCACATTTGCCTTCCCGAGCTGATAGAGAATGATGATATCATAATCCTTAAGCAACTCCAACCACCTCCGCTGTCGCAAGTTAAGATCCTTCTGTTAAATAGATGCTGCAGACTCCGGTGGTTGATGTAGACCTCACAAGGGACATTGTACAAATAGTGCCGCCAGATTTTCAAGGCATGGACAATAGCTGCTAATTCAAGATCATGGACATGATAATTATTCTCATGTACCTTTAACAGTCTGGACGCATAGGCAATCACCCAACGCTTTTGCATCAACACTGCGCCGAGACCAATACGTCACGTATCACAATACATAGTATAAGACCCTGAACTTGTAGGCAACACCAATACTGAGGCTGTAATCAAAACTGTCTTGAGTTTTTGAAAGTTCTCCTCACATTCCTCGGTCCACCTGAACGGAGCATCCTTCTGGATCAATTTGGTCATAGGTGCAGTAATAGAAGAGAAACCCTCTACAAATCAGCGATAATACCCCACCAAGCCAAGAAAACTTCGAATCTCCGTAGTTGAAGACGGTCTGGATCAACTCTGCACTGCCTCAATCTTCTTCGGATCTACCCTGATCCCCTCACACCAAAACTATATGACCCAAGAATGCCACTAAATCTAGCCAGAATTCACACTTTGAAAATTTTGCATATAACTTCTTTTCTCTCAAAGTCTGAAGTACAGTCCTCAGGTGCTGCTCATGATCCTCCCGGCTCTGGGAGTATACCAGAATATCGTCAATAAACACAATGATTAATGATTCAAGATAGGGCTGAAATACACTGTTCATCAATTGCATAAATGATGCTGGGGCGTTGGTCAGCCCACATGACATTACAAGGAATTCATAATAACCATACCGAGTCCTGAAAGCAGTCGTCGGGATATCTAGCTCCCGAATCTTCAACTGGTGATAACATGAATGCAAGTTAATTTAGAGAACACTCTGGCACCCTGAAGCTGATCAAATAGGTCATCAATACGTGGCAATGGATACATGTTCTTCACTGTAACCTTGTTCAACTGGCGGTAATCAATACACATCCGCATATAACCATCCTTCTTCTTCACAAATAAGATAGGAGCACCCCAAGGCAATACATTGGGCCTAACAAAACCCTTATCAAGAAGCTCCTATAACTGCTCTTTTAATTCCATCAATTCAGTTGGGGCCATACGATATGGTGGAATAGAAATGGGCTGAGTACCCGGTAACAAATAAATGCCAAAGTCAATATCCCTGTCGAGTAGCATACCTGGAAGATCCACTGAAATACATCTGGAAAATCCCTTACTACCGGAACTGACTCTACGGTAGGATTATCAACACTAACATCTCTCGCATAGGCCAGATACGCATCACACCCCTTCTCAACCATTCGTTGAGCCATAAGAAATGAAATAACCCTACTAGGAACATAATCTAAGGTACCTCTCCACTCTAGCTGTAGTAGCCTGGCATAGCCAACGTCACCGTCTCGGCGTAACAATCAAGGATAGCGTGATAGGGCGACAACTAGTCCATGCCCAAAATAATATCGAAATCCACCATAATGAGCAATAATAAATTAGCTCTGGTCTCAAAACCACTAATAACAATCAAACACAACCAATACACGCGGTCAACAATAATAAAATCACCCACAGATATAGATACATAAACAGAAGAACTCAAAGAATTACGAGATACGCCCAAATACGGGGAAAATAAGATGACACATAAGAATAAGTGGAGCCTGGATCAAATAAGAGTGATGCATCTCTATGAGAGACCGGAACAATACCTGTGATAACAAAATCGGATGCAACTACCTCCGTCCTAGCAGGAAGGGCATAATATCAGTTCTGGCCTCCCCCTCTAGGGTGACCTCTACCTGTTCGACCTCCACCTCTAGCTGGCTGTGTAGGTGGAGTGGCATCTGGTGCAGTGATCATGGCCTGAGAAGCCTGAGGTCCTGTGGAATAGGTGGGACCTGCGAAATCAGTGGAGGTGCACCCCTCATAAATCTAGGGCAATCCCTCACTATATAACGAGTGTTACCACTCTTGAAACAAGCCCTCGGAGGACGTGGCTGCTGGGATTAGCTCGGGCCTGATCGGCTGGATTGACCGCTAAAAGCACCCCGTGTAGGAGGTACAGTAGACAGTGGCGGTGCATAATATGAAACCTGAGGTCTGGGAGTAGCCGGAATACCGCTGGAAGCCAAAAGTACTGAATGAATAGGACGGCTCACATAGCCTCTACCATGTCGGGTTGCAGTTGGGGCACGAGAATTGTTATACGTGCTAGAATTCTGAGGCCTCTTAGCTTCCCTCTCTTCTCTCTCCCAGGTCCGCATACCCTTCAATCTCCTAGCGATTGCCATCACTTGTTAGTATGCGATGTCCATCTCTAGCTCTCGGGCCATACTGAATCTGATACTAGGGTGGAGTCCCTTAATAAATCAACGAACACGCTCTCTGACAGTAGCAACCAAGGCAGGTGCATGTCTGGATCACTGAATCGGACTGCATACTCCGATACTATCATAGAGCCCTGTGCAACTGTTCAAACTCTGTGCGCCATGCATCTCTGAGACTCTGGGGAACAAACTCTCCCAAGAACATATCAGAGAACTGAACCCAAGTGAGTGATGCTGCCTCTACCGGACCACCCAACTCATATGCTCACCACTACTGATACGCTGCTCCCTTAAGCTGGAATGTAGTAAAGGCGACCCCACTAGAATCCACAATACCCATAATACGGAGGATACAGTGACATTCCTTAAGAAAACCCCGAGCATCCTCTGAAGCCAAACCGCTGAAAGTAGGAGGGCGGTACTTCTTATACCTCTCGAGCCTGAGTTGCTCCCTCTCAGAAACTATTGCCCTAACTATGGGCCGAACTGGGACAACTGGCTGCACTGGTATAACCTTTGGGGCATGATCAACCTGGATCCGTGGCTCTTGGGTACGGGCGGCGGGAGTCTGTGCTCCTCCCTCAGCCTGAGATGTAGCAGGAGTAAGTGGAATCAACCCTGCCTGAGCTGAGTGCCAAACATGCTCAAAAACTAGGCAAGAGTCTCCTTAAGTGCAGGGGTAGTAACAGGCATCTCAGGTGCCTGCTCCCCAACTGGAGCTACTGGTGGCTCCTCTGCAGCAGCTCGTGCAGGTGCTCTGGCTGCACCGCGTGGTCTTCCTCGGCCTCTGGCTCAGCCTCTGCCCCAGCCCCGGCCTCTTGCAGCTCCAGCAGGTGGCGCGGGTATCTAATCATCAAATCGAGTTGTGCGTGTTCTCACAATCTGTGAGAGAATAGAAAGATAATGGTTTAGAATTTCGAAATCAACAGATGCGCACGATAATAAAAGAAGTGAAATTTTTTCTAACAGTTCCATGGCCTTCCGAAGATAAGTACAGACGTCTCTGTACCGATCCGCGAGACTCTACTAAACCTGCTTGTGACTCATAAAACCTATGAACCTAGAGCTCTGATACCAACTTGTCACGACCACAAATTCCCTCTGTATGATGTCGTGATGGCAACTAGTCTCTAAGACTAGATAAGCCTATCAATTATGCGGAATAACGGAATCTAAGACTAAAACTCAAATCTCAACATATGAAATAAATAAAAACTGCAATTCAAAATAGTTACAACTCCCAAAATTCGGTAGAAATAAGTCACAAGCTTTTAAGAAAAATACGAAGTATCTCTATACATTAGAGTCTAAATAGAAAAAGGAAAACAACATAATAAGGATAGATGGGGACTCCGAGGTCTGCAGACGCTGGCAGATGTACCTTGAAGTCTCCGCGTACGGACTAGCTCACTGATATCTGGTCTGGTCGAAAGTACCTGGATCTGCACAAAAAGATGTGCAGAAGCATAGTATGAGTACACCACAATGGTACCTATTAAGTGTCAAGCCTAACCTCGGTAGAGTAGTGACGAGATCAGGTTAGGGCTCTACTGGAAATAATAAAAGACAGGGGAAAAAGTTTAACAATATAATAATAATGATGGCAATGAGAATGAATCAACTAAGTAATATGTCATAATTTAACTGTACAAAAATAAGGGCAAATAATACATCACGGAAGAAAAAACAGGAATTTACATATTTAGGGAAAACACAAAACAATCAAGACAAGTTCACCAATGAGAAAATATCAACTAGGGCACTCCCGAGGTATCGCCTCGTAGTCCCAAATCATAAATAAAAAAATAACATTTCTTTTGCTTATATCACCGCGAGAGCCTTCACATTTAGTTTAAAAGAAATTATTTTTTTTCGAAATAGCATCCCGCGTTTTAGTCCACCTTATCACACCACATGGCTTCTAGTAGTTCCCCTACTAGCCACACGTATCAAGCCCACCTTATCTCAATGCATACGTTTCAACACCCGGACCTTATACCACCGCATGCATATCAATATCATAATATATCACAGTTCGGACCTCAAGTGCCCAATTATTTCAACTTGCCAAATAAATCAACAACAATATTATTTTTCACAATAAGGAGCTCAGAGCTCAGTCACAATGTATACAAAAATCTCAACAAAACATTCAGGAGTGAATAAATCAATAAAAATAATATTTCACAATTTAACACTTTTGCCTCAATACCAAATTTTAAATGTCAAATACTTCATATTAATAACAATTCAATTAAGAAATTCAACTTTCAAATAAAGAGCACGGAGTAAAAGCAAAAAAATCTTCAACTAAACAGGTAAAACAATTAGCAGGAAAAGGTAAGGCAAATTTAAAATATAAAAGTAGACCAATAATGATGAGTATAACAGGATAAAATAATTCAATTAATATGTGACAAAGACCTACACAAATTTAAAGCCAGAATTTTTCATATTTAGCCCGTGTACACACTCGTCACCTCGCATACACGGCTTTCAATACATCACAATTATCATATCAATACCAATCCTAAGAGAAATTTCTCTCACACAAGGTTAGACAAGTCACTTACCTCGTGTGATGACTCACTTTATTGCCCCGAATTCATTTCATTATTTATATTATGTGAAATTAAGTCGAGTAAAATGTACTCGAAGTGAATTGAAAAGAAATGAGACATATGGTCTCATTTATGAAAGTCTAAGTCACAAAAGTCAACCGTGGATTGACTTATGAGTTAGAGGGTTCGGATTTCAATTCCGACGACTCGACTAGCTTCGGGAGAGAATATATGACTTAGACGAGTGACCGGAACATATTTGATAGACCTCGAATAACACTAAATTTGAATCGAGGAAGTTCGAGTTTCTGGTCGATAGGTCGAATTTTGATCCGGAAGTCGGAATGAAATTCCGAAAGTTGCTGTAGGTTCCTTATATGATTTTGGACTTGCGTGCAAATTTTCAGACCGTTCGGACATCGTTTGGTCGGGTTCGGATCGAAGGATCGAATTGAGGATCCTTGAAGTTCATAGAATTGGTTTCAATACAAATTTAATAAATCGATGTTCATCTTAGTATTCCAAAGATTGGAACAAGTTTGACTGAGGTTATAGAACATGTGTGCATGTTCAGATAAAGCCCCGGGGGTCTCGGGTGAATTTTGAATGGTTAACGGGACTTAATTCGTCGCTTTATAAAGCGTTAACTTCATACTTTCTGGTGTAATGGATATTAGAATTAGTAAACGACCTCCAAATTCAATTTCGTTTGAAGAATTAGCTCCGTCTTGAAATTACGGAGCCGTAGCAAAAATAATCGTCCAAATCGGACTTCGTATGAAAAAGTTAGAGTAATCTTTGTAAAAGATAGAAAGGAGATCAGCTAAGGGGTTGCGAAAATGGTTGGGTTCAGCACTTTTGTTTGATTTTTAGCTAATATAAATAGGACCTAGGGTCCCTTTTTACTCTTCTGAGGTCCAAAACACACACCCACGAAAGAGAGCAATTACAAACATAAAGAACCACTGAAAATCAACCCCAAACACACTTGCAAAGT
>MCJB01002548.1:0-11854 GCA_002018475.1 Nicotiana obtusifolia | reverse complement strand
GGTGGGCGGGAGGGGGGGATGGGAGTGGATAAGAGGATCAATCTTTAGATCTGAGATAGCGTAGTATGATACAAACTTTGCGACTTTCATATAATTTTTCTAGATTTTGGCATCAATTATGTGAAGTTTTGTGACTAAGGGGACCAAAGAAGCTGGAAGCCACCAGATCCCCGGGGAGTGAACTTACTCTAGAATATCTTGTGAAGCAAAATCTCCATGCTACATCATGAGTGGATATACAACATCTTTTAGTTCAAGGGCATCTTCACATGTAGGATACTGAAGAGAAGTTGATCTTATAATCCTGTTAAAAAAAAGGCTGATTTGATAATCTAATTGCAATTTCATAACATTCTTGTAGAATAACTCCTTCAGCAAACATTACTTTTCCTTTTGGTGTGAAAAAGCGTAAACTATCACTAAATTATATTTCTAACTATGTCAAGCAGAAAATATATGGACAAGGATAGTTTCTCAAAAAAGAAAAATGGATAAGGACAGATAAATATTGAACTGGAGCAGTGGAGTTGGGATAGCACAATGATAAATAATTTACCAAAAAGGGGTCAAAACAACAGGGCCTAAAACTTATTATTGAATTAGAATCAAATTAACCAAATTGAAATGGCTCAAACATTTTCGATAAGTTTCAAGTTGTTGTCTCTCTAATTATACCTCATTCTTAATGGAACATGTGTCTCAAATCTATTTGAAATTAATCCGTACGCATCTTTGCATGATCCTTCGATATTAAGATGTTGCTCTTTTTATTTGTTTTAAATGATGATAAGATGTTGTCCAATTATGCCTTCTTGAGAATGAGGTTTAACTGAAATGGTGAAAATGGTACTGTCTTCCCAAATGCTTGACAGCTTGCTTGTTCCTGAGCAGGTGAAAACTGTTAAAAGTTAGCAATGTCTCCTTAGGAGCATCAGAGTGGGATATCAAGGAATTCTTTTTGTTCTCTGGTGATATTGAATATGTTGAGATGCAAAGGTTAGCCCTTGAGATTGTTTACCATTTTCTTTGAGCTAATTCTTTCAGTTTGTCATTTACCCCAACTTTTTACTTTGTAGTGAATATTGAACGAAGTCAAACTGCATATGTTACATTCAAGGATTCTCAGGGAGCTGACGCTGCAGTTCTTCTTTTAGTTATCCTCGTTCTCTAATATGTCAAAATTTTCAATTTGTTTCCCTTACTCTTTGGATTATGCTTATGTGGGCCTGGGACATTGAACTGATAATCTGAAATCTGAATGTTAATGGTTGCAACAATGTTGCCTTCTATATTAATTTATATCAAGTAGTATTGAGGCTAGTTGTTGTTGTAGCATTCATGTTTATCTTCTTTTTTTGTATTGTCCCAGCATATTACTATGCCATTTGAGCATGTGACTGGGATGGTACTTTTTTCTGCTAAAACAGTTCATTACTAGTAACAAACCTTCATTATAGTCTCTTGCTTACTCTTGTTCATATGCTGTTTGCTGACCACTTTCGTTACATTGTTTTGACTATATTAAGATTTAATGGAACAACTCTAGCTAACGCAATTATTAGAAACTTTTTTATGTGATTGAGCTTATTGTATGTATAAGTTTTTTATGAGGAAAATTTTAAATTTTTTCACTTATCAAGTTAATTTAAAATCTTGAAATTCATGCTAGTATATAACCGGGCATCGATGTAGCATTTCACTTTTCACTGCAGAAGTCCAGGTGCTCCCTTAGGGCTTATTTAAGAATGTTACTTTGATTAATAGGGCAGATGATTTTAGTGCAGGCTCTCCATTGAAAGACTCAGGGAGTGAGTTTGGCTAACTCATCATATTAGTGTTCCCATGAAAACTTATCATGTAAGTGTTATTGAAGATATGGGAAATGAAACTTTTGTCGGGCTGTTGGAAGTCTGTGTATAGTATTGTTTAAATATGTTGGATGTAACGCTGAAGTTGCAAAGGCTGAAAAGTAAATTTATAAGACGGCGGTAGTCTATTAAAATCATTCGTGATCTATCTTGATATCAAAGAATCATAGTTTAGGTTCTTATGATGTCTCACCATCAGAAACTGTTGAGTCTGGTGATCACTAGAAGATGTAAGATACTTGCAAAAATTTCTATATCCTTTGTAGTTCTAGGGAAGATACTGAGAGGGCTAAACATGAACTAGCACTTAGGCAAAAATAGATTGAACAATAAGCTTGAGGTTTGACCAGAGATGGATTCAGGATTTAATTATTATATTTTAAAGTTATGGGGTATTGAATGTAATGTTTGTCCACCAAGGCTTGAAGAGATGGTAAGAAATTACCTAGTATTTTTGCCTCCGTTGAGGTTTGAACTTGAGACATCATGGTTCTCAATCCACTTCATTGACCACTAGGCCACAGCCTTGAGTGCTTGTCTTCTATTCTTTTTTTATTTTCTTATAAGTGGTTCTCGGCTGGGTACACCTCGACTACACTAGGTACCTTTACAAGTATTGGGTAACTTTGCATACAAAAGTTTAGGCGGATTGAAAAAATTCAATTGACTTCTTTGCCTTTCCTGGAATACGAATACTGGTCTATCACGACTTCCGATTTTCGTTGATCATTAGGGCATATCTTTGGTAGTTTTGCTAAAACGAAAATAACTTCTTTGAATTACGATATTATTTGACTATGATGCAAATGAAGTACTCCATTAATTATGCCAAACGCACTTTATTTCAGAACATTGCCATGTATCCTCAATGTTGACCTTTACCTTATAATATTTGAAGTTTATATGTCGAAAACTTTTCTTAAAAAGGGTATCGACAGTTATGATGTAATTCTCATGCGATAAAACATGTTTTTCTTCGGATTGGCTGATTTCATTTCCTTTCAAATCTTTTCCTGCAAATTCCTTTATAAGGGTTCCAAATTTCTGATATGGCATAAACTCTACTTGATGCAAAGAAAGAGAATTTCTGTGGCGAGTTAATGAGAAAAGATTTTTAGTCCTTATGACTATCATATTTCCCTTTTTATGTGCTCATTCTTGTAGGCATTGAATGTCTGTAAATATAGAAACATGAAAGAGTTCTCAATAGCATCTTCGTATTTATTTCAAGGAGCAACAATAGTTGATATGTCTGTTACAGTGACTTTGGATCCAGTTTACCAGCTTTCTCCTGGTGCTGCTACAACACCCCCGGTAAAAAGAATCATACATATTGTAATGTCTTTGAACATGAAAACACACACTTCTCTTATATGATTACGACCCTCTGCAGCCAACAGGAAAGGAAACTGCTGGTGATTCAGAATCCGCTTTTCAGAAAGCAGAAGATGTTGTTAGCAGCATGCTCGCAAAAGGTTATATCTTAGGTAAAGATGCTGTGTGCAAAGCAAAGTCTTTTGATGAGAAGCACCAGTTGACTTTAAGTGCAAGTGCTAAAGTGGCCTCTTTAAACCAAAAAATTGGTCTCACTGAGAAGATAAGCATTGGTACTTCCATTGTTAATGAGAGTCCGAGAAGTGGATCAGAAACTCCAGGTTTGTGATAAAGCAAAATCAGCATTTGCTATAGCAGAGCAAAAAGTTAGTAGGGCTGGATCGGCCATTACGAAAAACCGGTATGTTCTCATCGGGGCTGCTTGGGTAACATGCGCTTTTACTAAAATTGCTAAAACAACAGGGGAAGTGGCCAGAAGACAAAAGAGAAAGCAGGAATGACTGAGGATGAGCAGAGACAGAAAATGGTCACTGATTTTGCACAGGTTCATTTATCTGATTCTCCAAAAGCTTCTACTTTCACAGAGCATCAGTCTTCCAAGCCTGCTGCAGTACAAGGTTTAGTCCTATGAGTTGATACCCCTGTAAGTATCTTTGAGGACTTTCACTCCTCATACTTCATTTCATTTTCAATTCATTGGGTTATGAAGAAATGACAAGTGTAAAACAATATGTTCAATATGCAATTTTTAGATGATCTCGATTTTGTTTTTGTACTTCATACTGTAACAAGATTTGATTGATTTGTATATCATTGATATTGTCAAGTAGATAAATTCATTGTTATGCTTTGATGAACATACATAGCTCCAATCTATTTGCACTTATAGTTGCTTCATTTTGTTTGTTAGTTGCATGAGACATCTTTCTTGACTTCAATATATTTCCCTAGATTGTAGAGAAGGATATTTCTGGAGAATGAGTGACCTAACATGTGAATTGTGCTTTATATTATTGAAGGAGGTTGCTGGGCCTTCTCCTTTTTACTAGCATTGCAGATTCTTTTTTGGCAGTTTTTAGCATACTTCTTAGCTCCTTGAGCGTGAAATGTAGAATATTTATCATTGTAAAAGATATCCATTGCAGGCCAAATTAGAAATGGTGCACTTTCTTATGAGTGTGTGGAGTAGTTCTTTTAGATTACTGTACTGAAGTTTCTCTTGCTTGTTCATATTTTAGTGCTTCAATCCATCTGTATAGGAGAATTGCCAATCATTTCAGGTGTAAAACATTATGCTGCAATCTGCACTGCAAGTATCTGAATCATTAGTTTTTTTGCTAGAAACTTGAGTTTGAAGTCCTGCAGACTTTCTTCCCTTGAGTATATACAGCCTGGTTTCCTGTGCCGAGGATGTGCTTTTGCTTTCGTTTTTATGTTTCACACTACTAAAATTCCGGTTCCACTCTTTTTATTGATACTCTTAGTTCTTCACAATATAGGAATTGCATGAACCTCTGTAGAGAAGCCTCTGGTTTTGGGTGGTAGTTATTTGACCCTCTCCTTTTTGATATGGTATGTTTGCCCTTGATTCCAATTCCTAGTAACTAGGGAAAGGGAACAAGTCAAGTCATAAATTTTTAAGCCTTGCATAATCTTGATTTAGCTTTCTAATTTTTCGTTTTGATTCTTGTAATTTATGGAAGAATCGTTAGCATACGCACAGTGAAATGATACTTTAGAACTGTAGATGTGTTTCACAATGACACCTGAATGCTTAACCTATTGAAAGTGTTGATGATTAGAATTACTCCGAAAGAGCATTCAATACTTGGTACCCAATAGTGTATATAATATTGTTGAGCCTTTTGTTAACTTCGGTTTTATATCTTTTATTTTGATGAGAAATCATGTGCAGTCTCAGGTCGGAGATTGAAAAATGTTTTCTCCTTTTCTTACACTCGAAAAGATTTTGATTAAGATAAAGGAGAATCGATGAGATTATTATCACGAATTCCTAAATGATCTCTCTTGTTTTTCTTCTTACACCTTTTATGCTTCAAGAAGTTTCCTATTTTTAGTACGGATTTAGTGACAGCTTAAATGTAAGTTGGGGTGTATATAAGTGGGGTTGATTCGGATTTTTCAATTACCAAACCAAAGCAATAGTGTCGGATTTTTAAATCTATAAATCAAACCAACAAAGTCAGGTTTTTCAATTTTGATTTTTTTTTTTTTTTTTTTTTTTGAGTTTTCGGATTTTTTCGAGTAAAGTCATCATAGCACAAAATATGTAACTTGTGTACCAACTATTTCCTTAGTTATAGTAAGATGCAACTTATAGATTTTTCAAGAAAATAACATCGCATTTTACTAAAATATTCAATAATAAAGATAATAAAATCACATAAAATAAATTGCTAATTAATAAGCCATAGTGAAAATGAACATAATCCAATAGTACTATATTGGTCATGCAAAAATAAGTACAGCTAATAAGTACTATTAAATATATGAGAAAGTGTATGCAGTAAAATTGGTTAGCGTCAGTTGGACAAATGAGGAAGTGACACATAGAACTGAAGGCAGGTAAGATGTGAGTCAGCAAGTAGTTGGTACCAGATGCGAACATATGACCGGTGCTGGATGAATTTTGAAGACTAGGTTACCGATAACAAAGATTTGAAGAGTTGATATCGGATAGCATTCAATGAGCGGCCGTTACAGAGAATGTTTGCGTTTATACCCAACCGTTATGCAGCCATCAATTACGATTTTATTCTCATTCAAGAGGAGTTTGATTTGGGGATCTTGTCTCCCTAAGTAGAGCTATAAATAGGAGAATTAGTATCCAATGTACAACATGAAACATATTGTACATAAAAGCTAAAATCAGCTCTCATTTGTAGCACTATTCTTTTACTTTGTTCTTAATATTCTCCTCACTTCTGCTACCGGAGAAGCTAAATTTGTAGCCAGGCTTGTATTTCCTTAAAGTTTATTTTACAATTTTATTTCTTTTCTTATTCATTTCATATTTCTGGGTCAAATTAATTCATGTGTCTATAAACCATATTATAAATTCAACTATACCGTTTTTACGGGTAAACAGTTTGATGTCCACTGTAGGGCATAGACAATTATGTAATTGATCTATTCATCTGTTACTAAAAAATTTTAATTCCTTATCAGATATGGTAGCTAACGATGTCAACAATTCCTATAATGTTGGAGCACACATTGAACGTGAGGATATGTTCCAACGTGATGATTCAACCAACGAAACCCGCAATGAAGGAGATGAAACAACTCCAGTTCGCGAAGGTCAAAATCCTTGACATGTGAGGAGTCCAACTCCCGATGATGCGGATGATGAACACGTTGTTGAAACGGTCAAAATCTTGAGAGAACAACAAAGGGCAATTATGGACCACCTCTCAAGAGAAGATCAAGTGATGACAGAGTTGAAGCAGGTGTTATCGGGTGCTTCTAATAATTCTAATGGAAGAGCTCAGATTCCTCCCAGTGTCCTATAAATCAAAGAACCGGTAACGAAGCTCCAAAGGAAGAGTTCGATTTTAACAAGGCAGGAGGTACCTCTAGTGGATCTGGGAATGACAACAATGCAAACGAACCTTTCAAAACTGAGCTCATGAGATTTATGAGGGAAATAAATGAAAAAATGGACCAAAACACTAAAGAATTCCATGCCCGGAAGGATCAGATCCCGGGAGCGCCTCTGGTGTTAAAGGGACCAGATTCTAGGAAGTGTACGAAGTTGCTATTCAAACCAAGTGCGACCCAGATTTGATCCCTAAAAGATTAAAGATGCCGTATAGTCAGAAGTATGATGGGACTTCAGACCCACAGAAACATATCACGACGTACACTACGACTATAAAGGGAAATGACTTGGCCCAGCACGAGATAGAATATGTTTTGCTAAAGCAGTTTGGCAAAACTCGGACTAAGGGTGCCAAAATTTGATATTCTCTTTTACCTGAGCATTCCATTAACTCTTTTGAAATGCTTGCAGATTCATTTATTAAAGCTCATGCTAAGCAAGAAAGGTCCAAGCAAGGAAGGCGGATATATTCAGAATATCCCAAAGAGAATCCAAACTATTGTGAAAGTTCGTGATCCGGTTTCAAAAAGAAAGGATGCTGTTACCGGTAGTACCGGATGAGTGGACAGCGGAGCGGAGGCATTTACAAAGGGTCTCAAGCCATTGAGTTTCCGATGCCTCCAGAAAACTGAAGGAAAGATGCTAGAATTTCAAGCAACCACATGATCAGAGGTTCACAATCGCTACAAGTCAAAGATCATAATAGAAGATGATTAACTGGGTTCGTCAGTGTCTTCGAAAGGACGGAATCATGATCGGAATCAAGATAAATTCAAACGTTATTTTGATGCAGATCGGATAGGTTCGCTTCCGATAGAAGGGCGGATCGTGGCCAAAGTAGCAGATCTTTGTAGGAGAAGGAGCACGGGATCCCGAGATTCAACATATCCCAGGTTATCCGACTACAATTTTAACATCAGCTTGGTAGAACTGGTATCGATTATGAGGAATATTAAAGAAGCTAGGTTCCCGAAACTAATCCGATCGGATCCTAGTCAAAGGGATCCTAATCTATAGTGCAAGTTCTATGGAACTCATAGCCACATGACTGGGGACTGCCGACACCTTCGTGAAGAGGTAGCGACATTGTTGAAAAATGGTCACCTCAGAGAGTTTTTAAGTAACCAGGCGAAAAGCAACTATGGAAAAATCAAGATGTCGCAGAACCATCAAAACCAGCTATAGGGTCACCTCGTATGACGATAAACATGATCTTCGGTGGAGACGAAGTAAATGCGGTGACATTTTTGGCAGTAGAGAAGATAAAGATATTGGTAACTCACGACAAGAGGATCCGAGAAGTTTCAGAAGATGGCACCACCTTTACAAAAGAGGATACTGATGGACTTCTTTTTCTGCACGATGATGCTCTGGTAATTTCTCTTAATGTTTTAGATTTTAAAATTAAACGTGTACTGGTTGATCCAGGAAGTTCAGCCAACATCATACAATGGAGAGTTTTGGAGCAAGCAAAGTTAATCGAAAACATAGTTTCGGCAACAAAACTTCCGGCTGGGTTCAACTTATCGAGTGTTAAGTCCCCAGGAGAAATCATATTGCCAACGCATGCCGAAGGAGTAACAAAGACCATCATGTTCGAAGTGGTAGATGGCGACATGGGTTATAATGTGATCCTTGGAAGGCCATGGATATATGTAATGAAGGTTGTACCTTCAACATATCGTCAGCTGTTGAAATTTCCTACTCTAGAAGGGATCAAGCAGATCAGAGAAGATCAACTGACTGCAAGGGAGATGAACGCAGTTACCGTTTCCAGTAGCAAAGGCAAAGAAACGAGCAAACAGCAATTATAGGAACCAGTACCTTCTTTCACCTTGATTGAAGTTGATAAAAAAGAGGAGTCATCAGAATTTTATCAGGTACCGAGGTCTTTTCAGGTACCGGAGGAAACGAATGCGACCAAATCAACCGTAGAAGAGTTCGAACAAGTGGCCTTGTTTGAGGAGTTGTTAGAAAGAATTTTATTTAGGAACGGGGTTGAGTCCCAAACTCAGATTAAAAATTATGGATTTTATAAAATCTAATATTGATTGTTTTGCATGGTCGTATTCAGATATGACAGGTATTCCGTTGGAAGTAGTTGTCCACAAGCTGAGTTTGGATCCTAACTTTCCTTCGATAAGGCAGAAGAAACGACTGATAGCAGAGGTCAAAAATAGGTTTGTCAAGGAATAAGTAACCCGATTATTGAATATAGGTTCAGTTCGGGAGGTGAATTACCCCGATTGGCTAGCTAACGTCGTGGTAGTGCCTAAAAAAAATAATAAATTAAGAATGTGTGTAGATTATAAAGATTTAAATAAGGCATGCTCTAAAGACTCTTTCCTGTTTTCAAATATTGATCAACGATTGATGCTACGACCGGGCATAAGTTAATGAGTTTTCTTGATGCTTATTCCAAGTATAATCAAATTAGGATGCACCCGAAAAATCAGGAAAATACCTCATTTATCATGGCATATACTTGATGTGCCGGGAAATTTCGGCACATATTGATACTATTTGTTTGAAAATTGCTTGTTTCGCTTGTTAATTATCATGATATATACTTAGTTTTAGTGTAATTTCAGTATATGGATGAAAGAGACCCAAAAGTGTGAAAAGCAGTGTAAAAGCCGTCCAAAGGCAAGAAAAGAGATCAACAACACAGCAGGAGCAATTCTGCGACCGCAAAGTGGATATGCGAGTCGCAGAATTAGAACTTAAATCGCAAAGGCGGACAGAACTTCAAGCCAAAGTTAAAGTAAGGATGCTGTCAAAAATACGACCGCAGAATGGAAATGCTAATCGCATTTTCATCGCAGACACGGACAGAGTTTGAGGTGAAAAATAGAGGGGAATCGCGATTGCATTCTGCGATCGCAGAATCATTCTGCGGCCCGCATTCTTAAATGCTATAGGGAGGAGAAGTTCTGGTGAAGTCTGCGACACATGATGAAGATTCTGCGGACCGCATTCCTGTTCTGCGACAGGAATGCGATCGCAGACGGAAAATTAGGTCAGACGTTATTTCAGTTCGCCTCGGTTTTTGGGCCTACATAAATAGCATCTCTAGGGTTAGGGACTGATCAGAATTCAAAGTGCAAAAGAGTGCTTTTGGTTATTTTCAAATTGGGAGAGATTTTTGGGTGATCAAAACTGAGAAATCAATATTGTTGTGAGATGAATTCAACTATTCTTATTTGTTCTTTAGTTTTCAATATGTGTAACTAAATTCTAATACTGAGGTTGTGAACCCTAGATGGGTGGAATGTTATTGAACAATTGATATTGCTTCCAATTTCGAAAGAATCTTGATACTTATTTATTTTTCGTTCTTAATTAAATCGTTAGTGATTGCAAACATTAACGAGTGCCAACTTACGCTATTGTACCTTGGAAAAGGGAGATAGAGTTTGGTAGAAATAAATAATGACAATTCAAGGTTTTAACCCTTATTTAACAAAATCACTTAGGAATAAGAGGATTTTAAGTCGGCAAATGATTGGGTATTCTTAATTTTGACTCTAATGTATTTGGGAGGATCATAAGAGGATACGTTATCTAAATATTGGAAAATATCGGATAACACTATAATAAGAACCGATTGCATAGCAAGCACGGATGTCAATATCAATATCAATACATTCTACTACATTAGGGGGAGCACAACCTTAGTATCTCGACTTCATATCTTTATTCAACTATTCTTTTCAAGCTGCAATTATTAGTTTAACTTTCTTTAAGTACTCAACATCAATTTACTATATTTGGTTACTTGATCGAATTACGACTAAGTATAGTATTGCTTTAATCAGATATTTGTTTCACGCCTATTCCCTGTGTGATTTGACCCCAACCTAGTTGGGTTACTATATTTGACATCGATCGCTTACACTGTTGTAAAGGTGTAATTTGAGCGAATCAAATTTTGGCGCCGTTGCCGGGGAATACGGTTTTGAAATTTTTGATTATTGTGTACTTTACTATAAGTCTAATTCCATTTGATTGCACGTTGTTTGCTTTGGTGGTTGTAGAAAGGAAGATATGGCGGAGCCTATAGATGAATTGGTGGGGGAGCAGGAAGAGAATCCGTTTGCCGACATCGAAGAGTATATTGAAGATACTAATGCTATCGTACCACCAACCATAGGTGCTGCTACTTTCAAAGTAGAACATGGGTTGATATTGATGCTGAAAGCTGAAGGATACTTCAGAAATTCTACTGTTTTTGGGTGTTTGTGCGACGCACAAACAAAACAATGTCTCTGACGATGCATTAAGGCTCAGATGCTTTAAGTATTCGTTGGCTGGAGATGCAATAGATGGCTGCAAAACCTTCCTCCAAATTCCATCTGTTCATGGCCTGAGCTGGTTCGGGCATTCTTGTCAAAGTGGTTTCCACAGAGCAAGAAATCTGAACTCCGGGACAAGATATTTTTCTTCAAACAACTACCGGGTGAACAGCTGCACGAAGCGTGGGAGAGGTTCAAATTGTATTTGGTGAGGTCACCAAACCACGATTTTCCAGACTCCATTTTGCTGGAAAAGTTCTACATGGGTTTGGACCCTATGAACCAATCGATAGCAAAGAATGCTGCTGCTGGGTCGTTCATGGATAAAACCTTTGCTCGAGTCACGCAGATTTTGGACAAGATGGCCAAACATAATCAAGATTGGCATTCTGAGGATACTACTGGTGGCATCACAATTGGGTCTCCATCGATGAACAACTTGATCAAAGAAAACCAAGAAAGGGAGCAAGTGATTGCTGAACTTGCTACTAATGTCAATGTCTTGACAAAGTTATTCACTGAAAATCAGAAGAAAAAAATTAATGTAGTAGAAGATGTGATGCAACCAATGCAAAGTGAAGATTATGAAGATGCGAATTTTGTCAATAATACTCATGGGGGTTATCAAAGGCAACCTTACTAGGGTCAAGCGACACAAAACCATTGGAGACCGAACCCGCAAGGGCAAGGTCCCCAACAATGGCGGAATGATCAAACTGGCCCTAGTCAGGGAA
>MCJB01002547.1:120204-137704 GCA_002018475.1 Nicotiana obtusifolia | reverse complement strand
TACAAGCAAGATTGGTTGGATTAGCTCACTTTTCTGTAGGTTATATATTCACTTATGCGGCTTTCTAGATTGCCTCTACGTCGGGCAAATTTGGTTAATATTTTTAATGTGTCTATCCGCGATAATCTCATTTCTTTCGACGGAGGTCCACCTTCTTCTATTTCTACATCTAGGATTTGACTTATATCATGGATACTAATAGGAATTCAACCATTATGGCAAGGAAAAGTAAAAATTGATTCAGAGGGAGAAGAAGAGGCAAAAATTGGAACAGAAATATCATTCGATACGTCGATCCTCAAATAAAGAAATATGCAAGGTTCCGTCATTGAGTGACAAATGGGAAATTTATGGAAAGTTACAATCCCCACCACGGAATAGTGCACCTATACGCCTTCATCGACGTTGTTTTATGACTGGAAGGCCGAGAGCTAACTATCGAGACTTTGGACTATCCGGACACATACTTCGTGAAATAGTTCATGCATGTTTGTTGCCAGGAGCAACAAGATCAAGTTGGTAAGGCTTAACGCTTCATTTATATTTCTATGGTTGATGACCATAGAAGCCCCTTTACCATTCTGTATAAATGGTCTATTCTATTTGTACAGATAGGGTGGAGGGGCGCATTTAATCCTTGTTTATCTATTAGTTTTCAATTCTTATCTTCGGCACGCGGTAGAGCAGTTTGGTAGCTCGCAAGGCTCATAACCTTGAGGTCATGGATTCAAATCCTGTCTCCGCAATATCTTGTTTTACCAAACTATTTTAGGGTTTACTCTGTTAACAAATAAATAATTCCCGTCTTTCGCTTTTTGGGGGTGGAAGGAAAAAGAAAACATAGGGGAGGGATAGAATCACTACACTATCACGGCCAACTATACCAAATCCTTAATTTAAGGATATATTTAATGTTATTTATGAAATTAAATAATAAAAAATAATAATAAAATTACTTTATCTTGGATCTTGGGCGGATAGCGGGAATCGAACCCGCATCTTCTCCTTGGCAAAGAGAAATTTTACCATTCGACCATATTCACATTTTTTTTATTCTTGATACACAATATGTACCCACATATATGATATATACCGGATGTTTTTTGTGCAGTGCCGGAACACATATTCTATTCGGAACGATTCCAATTTTTTTTTAATTGTATTCTTTTTATTCAAGAAGTTTCACCCCCCCTCCCCCTCTAATTTTTTTGTTTTCTTTATTTGATTTGCGTTTTCTTTGGGGACTTAGATTCCAATTTAATGTGTCTCACAACCGAGAAAAACTAGGGGGATCATTTTAGTTTTGCGTCTGCGACGAATAGGTTCAAGAAATGAGAGAATTAAGGATATCCACCAGAAAGACTAATCCAATCCATAAGGATGTACCAGAAAATACAACATTTTTGTTACTTGACCAGCCATCAAGAGAAGCAAATACAACGGGTACGCTAATCAATAAGATTAATGAAGTAGCAATTAATACAAAAACAGCCAATTGGAAAGCAAGAGTCATGCTTTTAATCCTCCAATCTTCCAACAAATGAACTATATACCATTTCATCCCTCTATCAGCCAAAAAATATTAATTGTGATAAAATATGTCATCGAGGGATTTTACTTTATCATGAATCTATTGATTCTATGGCTTATTACTACTCCCCCTTTCGCACTTTATTCGTACATGGAATGGAGTGCGGGGAAATGAAATTTTATTTTTTATTTCACAAATGGGCATGTTAGATCATATATCTATATACGGATAGATAGATCGACCGGTGGTTTCGCACCTAAGATCTTTCTACAAATAGTAGGGGTATCCACCCCTATGGCCATGTTCTATTCGAAGGAATAAAATAAAAATAGTCTTTCGGAGAGAAAGCTGAGCAGTTGATAGTCCTGGTCTTGAAACCGGAATAGTTTTAACAAAGAACTATCGAGGGTTCGAATCCTCTCTCTCCTTTTTTGCTAATTGAATAGATTGTTTTCTTTAGTGGTTTTTCCCAACCTGCTATCCGAAAGAAAAGGGAATGGCTCGGCTATCCCACCTAGCCAAGCCAGAAAAATAGATTAGATATAAATCAGATAAAATGAATTGAAAAACAAAAAAAAAGAAAAAAAGAATACTTAGGTTGATTCCAAGATGTATGATTGAATCAAAGTGATTTTTATTTCATTTAAGCATTAGATCTCCTGTCTCATCTCAATCTCAATTAAGAGAGGTCATGGAAAAAACGGGTTCAAAGTCACGATCAATTCCTTTTTCAAATCCTACTGCAGCTGTACGAGCCCTTCCCGCGTGCCACAAATGACCTACGAAGAAGAAGAATCCTAGAACAAAATGAGAGGTAGCTAACCAACTTCTAAGAGAGACATAATTGACTGCATTGATCTCGTTAGCTTCACCACCCACGAAATTTAAACCTAAAGGAGCATGAGTCATATATTCTGCGGAACGCCATTCCTGCCAAGGTTGTATGTCTTTAAGTCTAACCCATTTGGAACCCTTAGAGGCTCTAACCATGGAGCACGCAGATCCCAAAAACGCATAGTTTATCCTCTAAAAATGACTTCTCCGGTGGGGGAACGCATTAGATATTTACCTAAATCAGTAGGTCCTTGAGCGGATCCCACATTAACCCCAAGACGTTGGTCTCTAACTAGAAGAGTAAATGCTTGAGATTGAGAAGCTTTCTGGTCCAGTAGGTCCGTAAAATTAACTAGGATAAGCGGTATTATTGAACCAGACAAAACAACAAGCAATGAAACCAAAGACGGATAAAGATCCTAAACTATAAGATAAGTAAGCCTCTCTAGACATACAAGTGCGCGTCGAGCCCATGCGAAGGGTTTGGTTAAGATATGCAAGATTCCACCAAGTATTCAAATGGAACCTAACCATACATGTCCTCCGATTATATCTTCTAAATTGTCCATACTAACAATCCATCCTTCCCCTCCAAAAGGGGATTTTAGTAAATAACTGAATATGATACTTGGGCTAAGGGTCAAGTTGGTAATTTTTCTTACATCTCCCCTCCCGGAGCCCAGATATCATATACGCCCCCAAAATAAAGAGCCTTGAATACTAGAAGAAAAGCACCTAGACTTAACAAGATTAAGTGAATACCTAACATTGTGGTCATTTTATTTCGATCTTTCCAGACATAACCAAAGAAGGGAAAAGATTCTTCAAGTGTCTCAGGTCCCAGAAGTGCATGATAAATGCCGCCAAAGCCCAATACTGCAGAAGAAATTAAGTGAAGTACTCCAGATACAAAGTATGGAAAGGTGTCTATAACTTCTTCTCCAGGGCCTACCCCTCAACCTAGAGTAGCCAGGTGGGGAAGTATAATTAATCCTTGTTCATACATAGGCTTCTCTGGTACGAAATAAGCCACTTCAAATAGGTTCATTACTCCGGCACAGAATACGATTAATCCAGCATGGGTTACATGAGCCCCTAGTAGTTTACTGGATAAATTGATAAGCCGGGCATTCCTGGCCCACCAAGTGAAACCAGTGGTTTCTTGGTCAAGACCGGCTAAGGCTAAAGTTCCATTAAAGAGCATTTCCACGTGGTAGAACCTCCTCAGGGAATATAAGGTTTTCATGAGGATGATCTTGAGCCGCCATCCAAATGCGAATACCTTCGTTTAAGAGAATATTTTTGGTGTAGAAAGTCTCAAATTCAGGATCTTCCGCTGCGCCGAATTTCTTGAGAAACGAAGTCATAGGCATGTAGGTTCAGGGCTAGACCGACTACTCCAAGAGCACTCATCCATAAATCGATTACTGGTACAAATAACATAAAAAATTGTAACCAACGTTTATTGGAAAAAGCAAACCCAAAGATTTGGGACCAAAAGCGGTTCGCATGACCATTGAATAAGTTTCTTCGGCTTGAGTTGGGTTAAAAGCACGGAATGTGTTTGCACCATCACTGTCTTCAAAATAAAGTATTTTCTACGATAGCACCATGAATGGCACATAGCAAAGCAGCGCCTAATACACCGGCAACTCCCATCATATGAAACAGGTTCAAGGTCCAATTATGAAACCCTTGAAAAAAGAGGACGAATCGAAATATAGCTGCTATACCAAAACTAGGTGCAAAGAACCAACTAGACTGACCCAGTGGATAAATCAGAAATACAGAAACAAAAACGGCAATTGGACCAGAGAATGCGATTACATTATAAGGTCTCAATTAAACAGATCGAGCAAGCTCGAATTGGCGTAACATGAAACCTATTGAGCCAAAAGCTCCATGGAGAGCAACAAAAGTCCACAAACCCCCCAATTGACACCAACGAGTAAAATCTCCTTGTGCTTCAGGACCCCATAGTAACAACAATAAATGTGCTAAACTATTAGCAGGAGTAGAAACCGCGACAGTTAAGAAATTGCAGCCTTCCAAATAAGAACCGGCCAATCCATGGGTATACCATGAAGTTACAAAGGTTGTACTTGTGAACTGACCCCCTACAGCGAAATAGGCACAAGGAAAGAGCAATAGACCCGATCAGCCTACAAAAACGAAACAGTCCCTCCGTAACCAGTCATCCATAATATCAAATAAATCATTTTCGTCTTTGGTAAACTTACCAAGGGCTATAGTCATAGTGATCCTCCTATTCAACTACTTCGACCATTTCCGAGCACCTCATATCTTTTTCGGGGCATCCGAAGATTCGATCATTTTTGTATGATTTCTCTTGCACTGCCCTTTCCAATGGGTTTCGAAGATAAAAATCCTTTATTGATTAGCCCATAAACTGACCTAGGTAAATCCATGAACTCGATTGGATTATTCCTTCTGACTAAGCATATGAACCATGAATTGTCCTAATAAGACTATTCAATCAATCCTTTGTTTTGAAAGAACTCTTCAAGGACCAAGCGATCCCTTTTTTTCATACTTCATATAAATAAATCTAAAACCCCAGAGTATATCTTTCCACGGATCGAAGGAAAAAAGACAGTTCGATCGAATATTTAGTTTTAGATTCTTTTACCTGTTAGAAAAAGAGATAATCTACTATTTTTCCTTTTAGATTTTCCTTTTAAAAAATCTAAAATTCAATTTAAATAAATAAATAAATAAGAGATTGGAAATGAAAGTCTCTTTCCCGGATCTATTCTTCATCACACTGTTGGAACTAAACAAAAATACCGGATGCAACGATATTAAAATATTTGGTACATGAAGCAACAATCTTATAGGTATACATCGAAATTTACAATCTATTTAATATAATATAGATATATTACCATGATCTCGCACATTTAACCCGCCAAAATTTCTTGTCAGTTCTTATTAAAATTTTCATGAACATCACGAATTATCAGCCATAATCACATATTCGCCTTCTACAGGGTAGTAAGTACAGCTCTTCGCAGAAACTTCATCAGAATCACGCAATCGCTAACCTGCTCACAAGAGATCACCCACCTGTGGAATTTCTTACGGACATCTTCCAACGACGTTGCACAAGGTACAACTACCACGAAATCAGTAAACTCTCCTGAGCCCATGCTCGCCCACCAGCAGTACATGTCCGTTCATTCTCCATTGACATCAACTAGATGTGCGACAACACATTCCAAACTCAAAGTCATGTTGCATCCCAACGATAATCAGGTTTTTCACACACCTCTTCAGTTCAAGCAAACTCATTTCTGCCATATTCAATGTTCCTCAATACAGTAGCCACCATCTCAAATAAAATCCGTAAACCTAGTCACTTCTCCACAATGATTCCTAAATTCCATCTAAACTTCTCTCAAGCTACAAAATCCATATGCTACTCTGCCACCCCCACTTCGATTAAACCATCTTCTTTAAGCAATTTCTCGACATCTGCTTTTCATACTTGACCTGCTAGCAATTCAACCACCACGAGACACCTCCCACCATGTCCTTCTTCATCCTTCGCTGCCCAAATGCTTCCTCAAATCAAAACCCATCTTTGTAGCACCTGAACTAATAAATTGCTACCAACTATAAACCTCCTGGAAGATCATCTTTCTCGAGCCATCAACATTAGAATTACCAATTCGATTCGGAACCGCTACACACCGCTATCTTTGACAACCTCTTCTTAGGCGCCACTTCACAACATCCCGCCCCAAAGGCAAATCAAAGAAGACCATAACACCGGCGAACCTTAATGCGTTCAAACAAGGATGACAACACCTCATCACAAATGAGAATTCCACCACACTCGAAAATATCAAGTCTCGCTACTCAATCAACCAAAGGCGAAGCATTCATATACCGATAGTCTTTCCTCCGCTGGATTTAAATGTTGAGCCCCTAAATCATGCACCGAGAAATCCTCATTTCAAGTCATTCACTACTTCGACACATAGACAAGCACCCTACCATTACACCAACACTATGCGATAACAACGCCTGAACATTATAGCAATCTGCGCATAGGCTCGAAACCATAGGCAATACTGATACAGGGCATGGAATGACATAACCTCCTTCCACAAGACGACGATAATGACTCGCTCAAGTACGCAGGGAAAAATATCCTGCACAACTCCTCAATGCCCAATGGATAACAAGCGCTTCATGTCGCATAAGATTGAGTAGGAAGGAAATAAAGGCATAAGCCTCAAAGGAATCAAACCACACGCTGAGGAATCAAGAAGGGAAGTGTTCCTAACATACTTGTAGCCTCTCGAAGATAAGTACAGACATCTTCGTACTGATCCACAAGACCCTACTAGACTTGCTCATGACTGGTGAGACCTAAGTGGACCTAACACTCTGATACCAAGCTGTCACGACCCAAAATCCACTATAGATCACGATGGCACCTCACGCTGCCATCAGGCAAGCCAACAGTGATTTACCAATTTAATTACTCATTTTATTACTTGAAATCATAATTTCAATAGGTAAATGGTATAAATAGAATTTACAAGGTAAATGATAATATTTACATGAACCACAATAATGAACAACCCGAAGGAACCCCCAAAACCCGGTGCCACAAGAGCATGAGCATTTTCTAAGGAGTACAACAATAATACAACATCTGTCCAGAATGTAAATAAGACAAAATAAAATAAATGGTATGGTGGGGACTCGGTGGACTGCGATGCGTACCCTGGGTTGCAGCTCACATAAAGTCTCCTCAACAGATGCGTCTACGCGCCAAGATGATCACCAAATGAACCTGTCAGATCCTGCACATTTAGTGCAGAAGTGTAGCATGAGTACGCAAAATCAACGCATACCCAGTAAGTATCTAGCCTAACCCCAGAGAAGTAGGGACGAGCGGTCGACATCGACACTTACTAGACGTCGAATAAAATAATATAATAATTCATAGCAGATATGAAGTGCACAGTGATAGTGTAGGTAAATTTGTAAATTTCATAATCTTCCAAATAATTTTTTTTAAAATATAAATTTTTCGATCTTGTATTCTACCTTAACAGCTCAGAAAATATCAAGTATAAATATCAAATAAATAAATAATACCATAAAAATTTCGGGCATCAGTTGAAGGTTTATCTCGTGAATATTCGGACTACTAGCGATATAACGCACGACTCTGTCGAGGTTGTTCGGCCCGATCTAGAATAATGTGTACACTACCGAGGGTCGAGCGGCACGAACCATAGATGCATTTATTATACTACCAAGACGTTCGGCCCGCTCCACAAGAAACGAAGGAAGTTACTGAATTACGAGAGACGTGCTTACAATACAGTACATGAGCACAGAACGAATATAATCTTTGCCGCTACTCAATAACTCGCCCACGACTGAAGTGTTAAGGCTCGGCCTATTATACATATCTTTATTTCTAAATCAAATTCATTTATAAATTTAATTAATAAAGCCTACAAAACGAGGTCAAATAATTCAATTATTACATGATAAAGTCCTAAGTCTACCCGGACATAAACAAGCTTTAGCTACGTACAGACTCTCGTCACCTCGTGCATACGTAGCACCCGCAACTAGTGGCACATAATAATAAATATCACCTAGGGGTAGTTTGCCCCTCACAAGGTTAGACAGGAGACTTACCTCACTCTGAAGTTCTATGACCGGCTCCAACGCCTCTCTAACACCTCAAGTCAAAGCCAAACGATCCGTAACTAGTCAAACAATTTGCAACTCAATCAAAATATACTCCAATGCTTATAATTAATCAATTCATAAAAATCCCCAACTCCGCTCTAAAAGTCAATGAAATCAACCCTCGGGTCCACGTGTCCCGATTCCAAGAATTTTCGAAGATAAACCTTACCCATAACACCACGAACTCAAATATATAATTTATTCCTAATTCCATTTCTAAAAATCGCGGTCAAAATCCAAAAATACCAATTTCTAGGTTTCCCACCAAAATCCCAAATTTCTACAAATTTTCATGCTTAAATCCATATATAAACCATTTATTTAACTCATCATGTGAAGAAATCACTTATCCCATAATATATGATGAAGATGGCATTCCAAAATTGCTCCAAAATCGGCTCCTATGGACAAAATAATGTGGAATTGAGCCAAGCCCTTGTTTTAAAGAAATACATTGCTCAGCCCGACTTTCGCACCTGCGGTCTATTAGCGGCTTCTACGGCTCCGCACCTGCGGAAAATCCATCACAGGTGCGGCTCCAGCTCAACCCAATAGTCCTCGCATCTACGCCCCAAGTAGCGCTCTGCGCTTCCGCTTCTGCGGGCGTCAAGCGCTTCTGCGCTCGCGCACCTGCGCGTTTGTGTCCGCTTCTGCGACCCAGGCCTTTTGGCCAACCTCCGCTTCAGCGCTGCCCCACTCCGCAGGTGCGGTCCCGCTTCTGCGGCGAAATAACCACATCTGCAGTCCCAGCACTGCCCTACTATGATCTGCTCATGCGCTTGCCTAGCTGCTTTTGCAGCGTCGCACATGCGGCCCATTTTTCGCAGGTGCGATTGCACCATAACTCAGGCCCTTCAGCAATACAACAAAGCTCGAAATTGATCCGCGACTCGTCCGGAACACATCCGAGGCCCCCAAAACCCCGTTCGAACTTACCGACAAGTTCCATATCATAACACAGACCTACTTGAGGTCTCAAATCACACCAACCACATCAAAATCACGAGTCGACGATCGAAATCCTTCTTTAAACTTTCAAACTTTCAAACTTCGTCGAACGCGTCCAAACCATACCAAAACATACCGGAATGATGCCAAACTTTGCGTACAAGTCATAAATCACAATACGAACTTATTCCAAGTCTTAGAATCTCAAACGGACATCGATAACACCAAAATTCATTTTAAATCAAACTTAAGGACTTCTTAAACTTCCAAAATGTCATCCTTCCATAATAGGCGCCGAAATGTTCCCGGACTACCCGATACTCAACCTGAACATACGCCCAAGTCTGAAATCATCATATAAATCTATTGGAACCTTCAAATCTCGATTACGAGGTCGTTTACTCAAAATTCAAACCTTAGTTAATTCTTCCAACTTAAAGCTTCCGAAATTAGAATTTTCTTTTCAAATCAACTCCGAACTTCTCGAAATTCAATTCCGACCACGCTACAAGTCATAATACCTGAATTGAAGCTACTCAAGGCCTCTAACTGTCGAACGACGTGCTAGAGCTTAAAATGATCGATCGGGTCGTTACAAATTCAGATTTGAACTCGTCTGTCGTCTCACCCTCTACTAGATGAATTACAGTACCAAATCCTTTACTAGAGCTTTGATTAAAAGGCAAACAAGATACATATGCCAAAGACTCAGAAGATTAACCTTGTCAAGTTTCGGAAGACCCATATCCCCCTCTTTTAGCATTCTGAAACATGTAACAAAGGGCAAATGTTTAATTAGGGGAAAGAAAAGGATCCAAAATTTGATTATGGAGTTAACTAACCACATAATACTTGTACAACCAGGACCATTTAACCCATACGAGGAAGCGGTCTATCATTCTTCTTTCCATTTAGGGAAGTTGTATAAGCAAATACATATATACCTATTGGGTTCGACAAAACTTTAACCAGTACTTGTGCACGAGAGCAGAAGAGGAAGCCTCGAGAACCTGTAAAGGAGCAAGCTTTGTTTTTTTATCAGAAATAATGTTAGGTGATATAGTAGATATATTCTAGATCCAATCTCATATTTGATGATTTGAACATATTTTTGTGAACGTTATTTAATATAAAAATATATGGCATTTGATATTCTTTTATCATAGTTATATCTAATTGCTTGATTAATTTAATAAGGTCCTTGATTAAATTTTGAGACTTGCCATCTTGACGGAGATCATGATAATAAGAGTGAAGTTTCTTATAATTTAATCTAAATTTATTCTTGATCATATGATTATTAATTTGAACATTAGTAATCCGGCTAGATCAATATTTATGTGATCGTCTTTATTGGATAAAGATTAGTTGATCTCATTAACTAAATCACATAGATAGATGATGCATATAGAGATATGATCATTAAACCAACTCATTGGATAATTCATAATGGTTAGAATTACCGTAAACTGTCAATAGGATATTTTCTTGAAGTATGTGATGTAAGGTTTTCCTTTGACCTGAGACCGTCACAGTAATTGACAAGTTATTTATTGTGGTTTGATACTAGACTCCTATGATCCTAGGGTGATAGTTGAAAGGGTATTGGGTATGATCAAATGCTTGTAGAATTAGTGATTGATCAAGATGGAATCTGTCAACTCTTGGTAATGAGTTTAAGCTACATGTTGCATAAATTATAAACGACCAAATTAAGACCTTGGCCAGGGTAATTGAACGAAAAGAAGAAAAGAGTTTCTTAGGTCATTTAGTGGTCGATTACATTTGATATGAACACATAGTTGGTCGCCTATTTGGATTTGACAGTTGAACCATATCCTAGGGTGACCCAAAACTACGAGGAAGAAGGAATCACTACATTATTCTTCTACTGGTTCTTGAGAGTAAACTGTATACTTCATTCTATGCGGTCGTTAAGGAGTGTTGCTAGATAGCACCCTTGATTAGTATATTAATGTGATCAATTTATTATCGATTTAATATTGAACCTATAGGATCGCACACTAACAAGTATTCTAATCTTTACTAAAAAATTAATTAGTTTAGTATTTGATAATGTGATAGTCACCACCTTGCTTTTCCTCGACTTAAAGGGATATGTATATGTATCATCCAAAACTATAAGACAGGCTATTAGAAGGTTATTAGGGTGCAGCACAGTCAGAGAGAAATACTTTGACGAGGAAAATTGTTTTTCTTGTCTTGTCTTAGTACTACTACTTTGAAGATTTTGAGAAAAATTTCAGTAAGGCATTATTCATTCAATTTGTTCGCGGTTTCATTGATCAAAGAGTTGATAACATAGATCGGTTTTGATGTGGATACGCATAGAGTCTGCGCACTATCAAAGAAATTTTGAAACGAGACTCTCTTCATCAGGTACGTCTTAGATCCGATCTTTAACATATAAATAAATTTTAAACACGAAAAAATCTGCCTAGAATTGTTATTGTCTTCCGCTGCGTGCTACAAACATTTATATGCAATCCTTCAAATAATAGGTTTGTGTTAGCCATGGAGACTGCAAGCATCTTCTCAAGGTCTTTAAATAGTTAGTAAAGGACTTTCTTCTGGCTAAATGACATGCATATCCCTGTTTTACTCTGTAATCTTCCAATTTGATCTTAAGATTCATCACCTGTAAATTTAGGGAGCTCTGCTTAATTAAGTTTCCAAAGAAGCTTAGATACTTCACCCAAGAGCTATGTGCTAAGTCTTCTAATTATTAATTAAGAACCAATTTTATGCAATACTTGAGCGCCAAAAAAACACTCAATTTAATAACATGAATATTTTCAACCAAATAGACTTATGTTGTTTTCAGTTTTAGACAGTTAGGAGAACCTGTGTTATGTTTCTAAAACTACATGGACATGAAACATAGAAATAGCATATACTAGTACATATTTCAACTTCTCAACCTTCACGTAAATTTCAATGCCTTCCACGGGAACCTAGAATATTAAGAGAAAGTCCAGTTTCACCCAGAAATTTTATCAAACACCTTCAGGATCTTATACTAGTGCTAACTAAGTTCACGTGACCAAGAAAAAGAAAACTCAGGTTTCACGTGTTGAAGATTCATACTCCTATTAAAAATTCACAATTTGCTTAGTAAAACAGGTGCTGTAAAAAAAGCACATCCAATTTCGGGTGTGGTTGGTACGAAGGAAAATATAATTTTCTTATATTTGGTTGGCTTAAATGTTTTAAAAAATCTTTTTCTCATGAACTCATTTTTTTTCAATTGGAGGAAAATATTTTTTGTATCAAAAAAAAGGAAAATATTTTTCAAAACTCCTTTTCGAGCTTCCCCGTCCTATTCCTCATTCCCACCAACCACCACCTACCAACCCCACCACTATTCCATCCCTCCAAACCCACCCCACCCTAAATAGTAATATTATTAATTATACTTTCTTTTTATGTTATAGATAGAGTACTTTTTTTCATTTCAACAAATGAGTATTTTCTTTTTATGATATAATTTTTTTTTTTTTTTATTTTAACAAAAAAATTTCTTTCTTTTCATGATATAAAAAAATATTTTCTTTCGTTTCAACAAAATGAATATTTTCTTTTTATGATGTAAAAAAAGTATTTTCTTTCATTTCAACAAAAATAGTACTTTATTTTCATGTTATAGAAAGAGTACTTTCTTTTCAACCAAAAAAAAAGATTATTTTCTTTAGTTATGGAGTACAAATTTCAATGTTATTTTTGTGTAAAAAAGTAAAGCAACACATTAGTTCTTTGGATTTGTGTGAATATTTAAAGAATAAGTAAATTCTTGAAGAAAATTAAGTCCTAAAAACATTGAGTATGTAGGGGGGGAGGGGGGGAGGGGCACAAGAAATATGGGGACTTGGAGGAAGGGGTGAGGAAAGTTGTATAAAAAATTATTTTTCTAAAACCTATTTTCTACTCTCTAATTAAATACTTGAAAAAAAAATTCGAAATTTTTTTTTTCACTCACCAACCAAACAAAAAAAAAAAGTGATAAAACCATTAATTTTTCATGAAAACATTTTCCTTCTTACCAAACACTTCGTATTGTTGCATTTTTTTTTACCTCATCCTCCTGCTCATGTTAATTTCCTACTTGTTCCCGCTGTCTCCAGAGGACATACATGTTAACTCACCTCATTTTTAGTTAATGTTGGTATAACTCTTGCCCCCTAATCCTATCATTTGTCTCTCTTTTTAGTTTTCACTAGCATTAATATTCGCGTGATACACGACTATTACTAAAAGATATTAATCATAGTAAATTATTTTCTTATTTATTTGAGCACATTAAATTCAATTGTTTCGATAAAATTTTATATATATATATATATATATATATATATATATATATATATATATATATATATATTTTTTTGATTATTTGTTTACGTCTATTTGTTTGATTATTTGTTTGATATACAATACACTATACAATATAATATACTATATATATATATACCTTGATTATTTATAGTACTATATATATATATATATATACACGTTATAGTATATTATANTATATATATATATATATATATATATTATTGAATATTATTTGTGGTGAATAATTCATTCATTCATTAGATGTCAAAGATATAGAACTATTACAAGAGATAAGTATGGAAATATAACATATATGGAAGAACTCTCAATAAGGTAAACATCTATTCTATGGAAATATAACATATATGGAAGAACTCTAAATAAGGTAAACATCTATTCTATACGCCCCTTCAAGCTGGACTGCGGGAGGTAAGTCCAAGCTTGGAATGCAGAAGCAAAAACGGAGCACGGGAGAGCGGTTTTGTCAAAGCATCAGCCAACTGATCAGCTGCAGAAACATGAGTCATACGTAAAATACCACGCTGAACCTGTTCACGAATAAAGTGAAAATCTAGTGCAATATGCTTCATCCGAGAGTGAAAAATCAGGATTAGAGCACAAGTACGTAGCACCCACGTTATCACAGTATATAACAAGACAGGACGGTAGAAACACCCGAAGCTCAGTCAACAGAACACAACCAGTGGAGCTTTGTAGCAGTGGAGGAAACAGATCTGTACTCAGCCTCAGTGGAAGAGCGGGCAACAGTGCGCTGCTTCCGAGAGGTCCAAGAGATGGGGCAGCCACCAAAATAAACTACATATGCACTGGTGGAGGTATAATCATCCTTGTTGCCAGCCCAGTCAGAATCAGAGAATGCATACAAGGACGGCTGAGACACCCGACGAAGAAGTAAACCAAGGTCAATAGTACCACAAAGATAACGAAGTAGGCGTTTCACCGCGGCCCAGTGAGCAGTAGTCGGTTTATGCATGAACTGAGATAATTTGTTCACGGCATAAGCGATGTCAAGACGAGTGAGGGACAAATACTGCAGACTGCCTACAACAGTCCTATACTCAGTCGGGTTGTCCAGAGTTGTGCCATCTAGTAGAGATAAAGGCTGATCAGTGGCAAGCGGAGTAAGTACCGGCTTGGAATCAGCCATATGAGTCCGATGTAGAAGATCAAGAATATACTTCCGCTGGGATAATAGAAGACCATCACGATGTGGTAGAACCTCAACTCCAAGGAAATATGACAGAGTACCCAGGTCCTTGATAGAGAAACGACTTGCCAACTCAGCCAAAAATCGATCAACTGTACCCGAATCAGACCCAGTAACCACTATATCATCAACATAAACCAGCACAAATACAGAGACACCAGCCCGGTCGAAGATAAACAACGAGGTATCCGCCCTGGAATTGCGAAACCCCTGTGCCAACAAAAACTGTCTCAACTCTGAATACCAAGCTCGGGGTGCTTGCTTAAGGCCATAGATAGCCTTGTGCAGCTTACACACATAGTTTGGACGATCAAAGTCAACAAATCCCTGTGGCTGAGCCATGTACACATCCTCATAAAGACGACCCTGTAGAAATGCATTATTAACATCCAGCTGCCGGAGGGGCCAACCCCGAGAGACTGCCAAGGTAATAACCAAGCGAATGGTGGCCGGCTTGACAACCGGACTAAAAGTCTCCTGATAGTCAATGCCAGGGCGCTGATGAAAGCCCTTGGCAAGTAACCGAGCCTTATACCGATCAACAGTGCCATCAGAAAGGTACTTAGTGCGATAAATCCACTTACAACCGACTAAGTTCTGAATACCATCAGGGGGGGACCAACTCCCATGTACCATTGCGCACAAGCGCCTCAAACTCCTCAGACATGGCAGCCCGCCATTTGGGATCCTTCAAGGCTTGAGTGGCTGTGGAAGGCTCAAGGGAAGGATGAAGCTGAGTTGTAAGGGAGAGTTTTTGGATAGGCTTGCGAATATTATTTTTGGCACGAGTGGTCATTGGATGGGTGGGAAGAGAAGATGATGGTGGTGGTGGAGGTGGAGACTGCGGCGGGGTGGATGCTGGAGAGGAGGAGGTAGTGGATGGAGGGGACTGAACCGGAGAGGGAACAGTAGGAGAGACAACAGGAGGAAGAACATAGTGCGAGGGGCACCATGTGTCAGCAGTAGAGGGTGTAGGCCGTGGTGCAGTGGACATGAGAGAAGAGTAAAGGAAGACCGACTCATCAAATTGGACATGACGAGAGACATAAAGTCGGGAGGTAGTGGGGTCAAGGCAAAGTACGCACTCTGGGTTTTGGAATAGCCCAGAAAGACACAAGGGATAGAACGGGGGTCCAGCTTGTGAGCAGAGTATGGACGAAGCCAGGGATAGCATAAACACCCGAAAACACGGAGCTTAGAGTAGTCAGGAGGTCGGTTGAAAAGGAAGGTGAACGGGGAAGACATCTGTAGAGTAGGAGTAGGAAGACGGTTGATGAGATACACAGCTGTCTCAAAGGCATAAGGCCAAAAGGACAAGGGTAGGAAGGCATGAAATAGGAGAGCAAGGCCGGTTTCGACAATGTGACGATGACGGCGTTCACTGAAACCATTATGTTCAGGTGTATAGGGAGGGGTAGTAAGATGAGTAATGCCAGAGGTGACAAGAAGAGAAGACAAGGCAAGATACTCGCCCCCATTATCTGAGTAAAGGCATTTAATTTTAAGTTGAAAGTAATTTTCAACAAGGGCCTGAAAGGTAGTAAAGATAGATCACACATCAGATTTATGACGCATCGAATACAACCACATGTAGTGAGTAAAATGGTCAACAAACAGCACATAATAACGAAAGTTCTCACTAGATGAAACAAGAGATGTCCATACATCAGAGAAAATATACTCTAAAGGTCTAGTGGAAATAATAGAAGACTCATAAAAAGGTAACTTATGACTCTTGCTGCAACTACAAGCAGCGCAGCTATTATTAAGTGCTAAGCTAGAACAAAACAACTGATAATGCGATAAAATGTGATGAGAGATAGCAGATGTCGGATGACCAAGGCGAGAGTGCCAGACAGTATGAGGAGGATTGGCATCTGAGAAGTAAACACAGGCAGAGGGGCTAGATGAGGGCCGCACATAGGATCCATCTCTAGTGCGTCCCGCCAGAAGGTGAGTCCCCGAATTGAGATCCAGTATGAGTGATAGGGACGGCGCTACCATCTCCAATGTATACAGAGTCAGTGTGCGGAAATGGTTGGGGGAGAGAAAGATTGGCTAGGTCAGTGGAGATGTGGTGAGTTGCGCCACTATCGAGAAGCCAAGAAGGACCTGGTGCGGTAACAGAACTGCTAGCAGTCGGACCCTGTGCTTGAAAGGCCTGAAAACCGGCCTCAGGAAGAGGCATATAGGGGGACCCATGGACACCAGAATATGGAGTGTAACCAGCATAGTTGACCGCTGGCTGAGGGACCGGTTGCCAAGGAGGTGGCTGCCACTGCCGAGGGGCAGTCTGACATGGAGGAGCGGATAGCGGCACCGGAGCAACCTGTGGCAGTGGCGAATGTGAGGCAGCAGCAGGAGGGAGGTGGAGATGTTGAAGTATCCACCCATGTATTGGACAATCCCTCAAGGGATGACCTTGAATGCCACAAGCTTGACAACGACCACGATATGGACGTCGCTTGTTGCGACCGCCCGACGACAAAGGAGGAGGAGGCGTCGACTGGGCTGCGGCGGCAGCTACCATGGCTGTAGCGGGTTGGGACGGAAACATTAATGATCCCAATGGCTTAAGTTTCAACTCTTCATGTAATAATTTTTCTTGCAAAGCATCAACAGTAATCGGTGTATCACGAGCATTGACGGAATCAACAACATGTTTATATATAGGATCCAAACTATCTAATATCTTGTCAAGCAAATCTTCCAAATCAAGAGGTTTGCCCAACAATGCCAATTCATCCTTGATAGTACGAATAGCATGGAAGTATTGTGTGATTGATGATGTTCCTTGAACAGTATGGTTGAGACGAGCACGAACCTCTTTAATGTGACTTCGCGAAGGAGCGGCATACGTG
>MCJB01002547.1:49949-119443 GCA_002018475.1 Nicotiana obtusifolia | reverse complement strand
TATATATATATATATATATATATATATATCTTAGGTTTTAAATTATCATTCTGCCTTTATTAAAAAAGTTATATTTCTGACATGTTAAAGAATAAATGGTAAAATTTAAATATTTTAATACTTCATAAAATATCAACTCGCCGAAATCTAAATAATAGATATTGCCTATTATGAATATTTTATTATGAATATATGTGTGATGCTGGAATTGTGTTTTGGGAGCCAAAAGAAATGTGAAGTAATGACTTTGGATCTCCCTAATCAAGATATTTGATGCAATATTTCTTTGGGGCTTCAGTAGTATTATTGAGTTACTATCACTTACTCTGCCCACTCATTAATTTAAAATGTAAATGCGTTACGCATAAGCGTATGTATAAAGTAAATCAATAAAATATATATGAGGAGCATGCGTAACAGAAGTTTAATTATAAAACCCAAAATTGTGAATTTATTTGATATTGCTCAATAATTATAGAAAGCCCAACCATGTATTTATAATCAAAGAAAATAAAATTTCAATAAATTTGTACAATTGCCACTATAACTAATGCTAAGTAAAATTTTCAGTGGGTCGTCATCAAACTGATAGGAAATGGTTTATAGGGATTGAAGCTTTGAGAGGACTGGAAATTGGCACACCATAAAATTGGACGATCTCCTAAATGTAAATTTGAGTCACTTCTCTGAATTATAAGAAGTCATCACCTGAATTAAGTTCGTAGACTTGGTCAGTCTATCGACAATGACCCATACAACATCGAATTTCCTCAAAGTTCACAGCAAACCAACCACAAAGTCCAAGGTGATGCTCTTCCATTTACACTCTGATATAACCATCTGCTGAAGAAAATCACATAGCCTTTGGTGCTCGAACTTATCCTGCTGACAATTCAAACACTCCGACAACATAGTCAACTATGCCCTTCTAAATTTACAGCCACCAATAATGCTGCCTCGCGCAATACATCTTCGTGACACCTGAATGAATAGAATAGCGCGAATTGTAAGCCTCCTCTAGGATTAACTCCCTTATGCCATCAATATTAGGGATACATAAGAGGCCCTGGAGCCTCTGAGCATATCATCATTCACTGATAGTCACCTCCTTGGCACCACCTCATTGTACCGTCTCTCTGAGAATAGGCAAGTGTGCATCATCATACTAACGAGCCTTAATCAGCTCGAGTAAGGAAAACTGCGTGATAATCATCAAATAACTTTTGAATGAAACTCTATTATCATAATTATATAATTTGTGCTACAGACAATATGAAAACATTACATGATTCAAAACGAATCTAAAAAAATTTTTATTTACTATTTTTCTAATTTTATTTGTTATTTGTTCATCATCATCATTAAGATCTATAATCCTTCCTACTTGTAACTCGTAATGAAGATCATAAAGTGGTTCATATGTAAACACATATTTATTTAGAAATAGATAAATATGTGTGATGACCCAATAGGTCGTTTTTAAGTACCAGCCTTAATTTTTATGTTTCGAGAGCTCTCATAGATTCATTTGATATTTATTGATTTGCGTGTGGTGTCTGTATCACTTTTCGAAAAGCTTTTATGTGAATTTTTGAAGAAAATTCAATTTGTTACTTAAAATGAGGCTAGAGTTGACCACGGTCAATATTTTTGGTAAACGACTTCGGATCGTTGTTTCTACAATTCAGGTAGATTCGTGTGATGTTTTTGGATTTGTATTCACGCTTGGTTGGGGTCTCAGGTGACCTAAGCGCGTTTCGACACATTATGTTAAAGATTGTGAAAAATAAATATTTAAGTTTAAATTTTGAGTTTTGATGATCGATTCTTGTTATTTGATGTTATTTTGATAATTTGAGGTAGCGAGAAAGTTTGCTGGATGTTATTACACTTGTGTGCATATTCAGTTTGGAGCCTGAGAGGCTCGGGTGAGTTTCGGATGCTTTGCGAAAGGATTTGGAACAGCTGGTGCATAGTTGTTGCTGGTGCCAACCTGCAGATCTCGCTAATGCGAGCTAATGCGAGATACTACTCGCAAGCCTCGCATTTGCGAGTGACTGCTCGCATCTACGAAGGGGGCTGGAGAATAGGTACTTCACAATTGCGAAGTTGGATCGCAAATGCGGAGTGGGGAAGCTCTGCAAATGTAATGTACCTTCCGCATTTGCGACACTTAGGGAATGCTAGCCAGCTTCGCAAATGCGAAGCTTTTATCGCATTTGCACACAAAAAGGCAGTCGCAAATGTGAGGCATTTGTCGCAATTGCGACTTCTAGGGTCTGTTGCACTGGTCGCTTTTGCGGTTAGTATTTCGCAATTGCAATGTCTGCAGCTAGATAAAAGATGAAAAAGTCGACTTAGTTCATTTTACACCATTTTCAACCCTAAATGCTTTAGAGGCGATTTTTGAAGAGGATTTTCTTCCCAAATTCATTGGTACGCATCTTAAACTAGTTTTCAATCAATTTCAACTATGTTTCATGAATTTCTATCATCTAATATATGAATTTCAAGGAAGAAATTAAGGGTTTTAGGTAGAATTTAGGAATTTTTATAAAATTGCGATTCAGACCTCAAATTGAGGTTGAATTTCAAAATAAATTACATAACCGGGCTCGAGGGTGAATGGGTAATTGGATTTTAGTCCGAATCTCAAATTTTTACCAAGCGATCCCAGGGTTGACTTTTTAAAAAATGATCAAAGTTGTACCTTTTTCATTCATGTGTTGTTTCTAAAGCATATTTTAGATTGTTTGATTGATAATTGGCTAGATTTGGTTGGTTTGGAGGCTTGTTCGAAAGAAAAAGCCGTGGTTGATTGTGATTTTGTTGCGGAAAGATGTAAGTGTCTTGGTGAATCTTGATTTGAGGGAAATAAGGTAGAATCGAGTCTATTTGCTATGTGAATTATATGTTGGGGACGGCGCATATGCAAGGTGACGAGTGTATATACGCGGGCCATGGGATAAGCATGTGGGTGGAAATTATCTTTACTTGTATCATGCTAAATTGCGAGTTGTGTCTTCCATGTTTTAGATAGATTATAAATGCTTAATTTCTCGCTTTCAAATTACTTCTTATAATGACATTGTTGCGATACTAGGTGTTGAGAATATGAAAAGTTGTTAATTGGTTATTGGCCCTAATTGTGGAAAAAATCTCATATGATGAGCGAATTTCGATATTATTGTTGAAGTTGAAATTGCTTCCAACATTGCTTGGTATTGTATTGTTGTGATTGCTTGGTGAGGAAGAGTGAAAAGCACGAAGGGTGTTGCTATGCCTTGTTTGCATTTGATATCTTTGTTAGAGTGAACGTGAGGCTAAAGCATGAAGGGTGATGTTGTGCACTTATTTGTTCTATTATTATCATCATTTGAGAATGAGAGTAAAAGCATAAAGAGTGATACCGTGTGCATGCTTTATTTATACTACATGGTGAATATGAGAGTAAAAGCACGAAGGGTGATGCTGTGCAATTTGTTGATTTCATTGCTTTTACTTGATAATTGGATTGTAAATTTAACTTGAAGGCTTCTTCGTTTATTTCAGAAAGAGACTTACTTGGTGATTCTTAGCTTGTTGTTCCGATTGTTGCCCCTTTTATATTTTCCTGCCCCGCTATTACTTTTGATGCTTTACTTGTTATTTTTTGTTGTTTTATATGTATATCTACACAGGTTTTTAGTAGGTGTCTTGATCTAACCTCATCACTATCTCTTCAAGGTTAGGCTCGACACTTAGTGGGTACATTAGATCGGTTGTACTCATACTGTACTTTAGTAATTCTTGTGCAGATTTTGACATTGGTACCAGCGAAGTCCCGAGAGGTACTTAGCGGATGCCAGACAGTGATTCGAGGTAGAGTTGCATCCCGTTCGCAGGCCTAAGAGTCAATTTTCTATTTCTTTTACTGTTTCTATTTTATTTCGAACAGTGTTGTATTTCTTTCCAAACCTTGTATTTAGCTAGATTTAGACGCTCATGTACTTGTGACTTCAAATCTTTGGGTGGTCTATGTTATGATATTGATAAGTTATTAGATATTGATTTCTTTTCATTTCGTAATATCATATTGGCTTGCCTAGCGAGTGGCAGTAAGCGCCATCACAGCCCCGAGGTTGATATTTTAGGTCGTGACAATTTGAGATAATGATTTGTCTTGATTTGTAATAATGACAAAAGAATAATGCGACAGAAAATTGTATTCGCTTGGATTTTAAAAGTATATGATATGACACGTGGTCATCTAAAGGAAAGACACGTGGAACCCTAGACGGGAATGGCCGAAGGCCGAACGCAGCCATTTAGCTTGGCACCGAAAGGGACAACGTTCATAAAAGCGTATTAAATGCTCTGCACCTGGTGGCATTTAATAAGGAATATTCTGCAGCATTAAGAGCAAAAACCCGTTAGAGAGAATTTGACATTTATATTCACCGTTACATCTTCATCAATGACCCTTATAATTGACATTAAAAAAGGGCACGATCCTAGGACCTCCTTCCTTAGACACATCTATAAGTAGTGAACCCAGTTATCATTGTAAATGATACGAATTTTCTGGCTAAACTTACAGTATATTCTATAGAAAGCTTAATACAATCTTACTTTTCCGCTTTTCGATCTCATCATTGCCGTACCCGGAAACCTTGTTCCCGGAACTATCATCTCTGTTGTTTCATCTACATTTTATGGCTAAGTATTGTACATCTCTTCAATTTACATTATTTCAGGATCAAATTAGTTCACTTGTCTAGAAACCACGTAGAAATTCAACTGTACCTTTTTACGGGTAAACAGTTTGGCGCTCACCGTGGGGCCTAGACAGTCGTGCAATTAAATTGATCCTTGCCTTTTTTACTAACGTGGTTTGATTATTTTGGCTTAGAAAACATCACAAAAAATGGCAGATAACACTGTTAACAACATGTACAACCCTGAAATTGGAGGGGATCAGCCTCATTTCGAGGATTCAATCAGTGACACCCGCAATGGAGAAAATGACGCCACGCCGATGCATGACAGGCAGAACCCTCGACAGGTTCGAAAGACAACTCCAATAATGTTGATGAGGAGCATGTCGTGGATGTGGTGAGGGTCCTGCAAGAGCAACAAACGATCATTCTAGGTCATCTCACGCAGCAGGAAAAGGTTATGACGGAGCTAAAGCAGGCGCTATGGGGGGATTCGAATAATGCAAATAGACGAGATCCAATTCCTCCCGATATTCCCGCAAACCAAACAATGCAAAGAGTCGACAACAATACTCCCAGGGATGAAGTTGGCTTCGACGGGGCTGGGGGGAACGAATCTGGTCTCAACAACGAGAATGACCCATTCAAGAATGAACTTTTTTATGAGGTAAGTAAACGCCTGCATGGACCAGATCCCGGGCGCACCACCAGTATTGAGAGGCCATGACTCAAAGAAGTATACTCAATTTCCGTACAAGACGAGTGCGGCACTAGAACTAACCCCAAAAGCGGTTCAAAATGCCTGAAATGCCAAAGTATGACGGGACTTCAGAACTACAGGAGCATATTACCACCTACACAACGGCAGTAAAAGAAAATGATTTAGCTCCTCACAAAATTGAATCTATGTTGTTAAAGAAATTTGGAGAAACTCTCACTAGAGGAGCTCTAATGTGGTATTCATTATTACCCGAGCATTCCATAGATTCTTTTGAGATGCTCGCAGATTCTCATCAAGGCTCATGCCGGGCCAGAAAAGTACAATCCCGGAAGGCCGACATATTTAGGATCGCACAGGGAGAATTCGAATTATTACGAGAGTTTGTTACCCCATTCCAGAAAGAAAGAATGTTGCTCCCGGCTGTCCCGGATGAACGGGCAGCTGAAGCATTCACCAAAGGATTGAATCCGTGAAGCTCAGATGCTTCTCGGAAGCTGAAGGAGAGCCTACTTGAGTTTCAAGCAACAACTTGGGCAGATGTCCACAACCGGCACGGGTCAAAGATAAGGATCGAAGATGACCAGGTTGGTTCTACATCATCAGCCGAGGAGCAGGAGAAGAGCAAAGAAAAATCAAAGGATGACTACGACGCGGACAGACGGTCTTCGAGGGGCCAGTTTTGCCTTACGAGCGGACCGAAGGCCGTGGCAGAAACTTCTGGGCAGCAAACAAGTTCACCGTTGCTGGAGGGATCGATCGTGGTCAAAATAATATATCACTTAAGGATAAAGAGATGTCGGGGTCTCGGATCCTTCTTACCCCAAGTTATCGGAATATAACTTCAACGTCAGTATAGTGGAGTTGGTGTCAGCCATGAGAAATATTAAAGAAGCACGATTCCCGAGACCTATGAGATCTGGTTCCAGCCAGAGGGATCCCAACTTGTGTGAATACCACGGGATGAACGGCCACCGAACAGGGGACTGCCGACACCTCCGAGAAGAGGTGGCAACACTATTAAAGAATAGTCACGTCAGAGGATTCTTGAGTGACCGAGCTAAGAACAATTATGGTCGTAACAGAGACAACACAGAACCATCAAAAGCAAGAGAAGAACTCCCATGCCAAACGATCAATATGATCTTCGGAGGGAATGAGATTAACGAGGTCACCTTTTCGGCAGTGAAGAAGACGAAAGTATCAATAACTCATAGTAAAAGACTCCGGGAAGACGATATCACTTGCACAGAGGAGGACGCATGCAAATTGTTGTTACCACACAACGATGCACTAGTAATTTCTTTAAATGTGTTAGATTTTAAGATTAAGCGTGTTCTAGTGAATCCAGGAAGTTCGGCCAATATCATACAATGGAGAGTATTGCGGCAAGTTAAACTCACTGGAAGCATTATTCCGGTAACAATGCTCCTCATTGGATTCAACATTCCTTAGTCTGCTAGAATGTCTCAACCTCCAGCTCCTCTGGTACATGTTGATATTGATGATGAGGAGACATCCATACATTCATCAGAGTCAGAAGGTGAAGAACCAGAGGAGGACGATTCATGGTCCAACGAGGATGAAGGCCCGCAGGAGAAGGGCAAACAGATTGCTGCTCCCACAGTAGATGAGGAGGAGCACGCAAATATTCAGGGGGCCATACAACATTCGCTAGCAGATTTGGCCGCCCATGCAGATCCATCAGCCACTCAGCTATCAGCGGGCAAAGCTAGCAGCTCAGAGGCCCCAACTTTAGTTCCCATCCAGTCCAACATCCCTCCTTCAGATGCAGAGGGTCAACCGGCTACTAATTCCCATAGCGCTAGTGCGCCCCAAGGAGCCCCTTGAACTCTACTTTATTTTCTTATGCATTGGGGACAATGCATGCTTTCGGTTGGGGGTGGTAGCCTATCTGTATATTTGATCTGTATTATTGTATTTTTTGCGACATTAGTAACTGTAAAATATATACTAGTGCTTCATGATTTTTATATATATGTTGTCTTTAATTAGTAGAAAGGTTTTCATCTTTAGTTATTAGAAATAAAATTCCCCTTGTTTTTTCTTTGCCGGGTTCTTTTTTAAGGGTGTAATAGTAGAACCAGGACAGTAAAATGAAACATGTTGACCGGGATGGTGTAATTGTTTAGTATCAAGCATGTGTGTCTGTATATAGATTGTACCCTTTCAACAGATCAATTGTGTGAACTTGAGGCTCACTCTGTGACTCTATGTCTACCTAGAGTCATGTATTTATATATGATGAAAACCTTGAATTGCCAAATGTTAACTCTAAGGCTTTAAACTATGTTAACCAAACAGTTTGTGTGCCATGTGTGTGAGCTCTTTGTATAGATAGTTCTTGTGTTTGTTTCTGCCATCTAGAACTTGCCCGGTTGGTGTATAATTACACTTATTTGGAGAGATGATATTAGGCATTCTTTGTTTTATTTGTGAAACCTCTTTAGCCTTTCAAGCCTACCTGTGCATAAATAATATCACTAGTACCCTATTCGAGCCTTTAACCTTTTCTTTGGCCTCCTCATTACAAACCTTTCCCTTTTATAAAATAATTACCTCTTTTGAACCCGTTCCTCCTTGAACATTAAGAATTAGGCTAAAAGCCTAAGTTGGGGGTGTGGGTCAAAATGGAAATGGGTAAGGTTATGCAATAGTGGTAAGAGCTTATACCTCAAAGTGCTAATATGAATTTATGAAAGCTCCAGAAAATAAAAATAAAAAAGAAAAGAAAGATAGATATCTGTGTGTATTTATAATGATGGAGCTTTGAAGGAAATTAGAGAGGTATTTAAGGTGGTTCCATATTGGGAACTAGATGCCAATGAGGCTATGGGGTTTGAAAAGAAACAAAGTGTAAAAAGAAAGGAAAATGTAATTAGTGTTCAAGGAGGATATAGTCACTCATATCTAAATATTTATCCAACCCTTCCCTAAACCTACATTACAAGCTTAAAAAGTCCTTATGTGATCTCCAACCGAGCGTTCTTAGAAGTAGGCGACGAATTAAAATAAGGGCAAGCAAAAACATTCAACAACAGTTAAGAAGTCCCATTATCATATGGCATGAGAAAATTACATCTATATGCCTACATGTCAATGCGCATGTGAATGTCATGAGTGTCACTATACCGTACAGCATGAGGAAATGCATCTCTATGCCTGTATGTCAAGTATGCCTGCCAACTGTAATACAACGCGATGATAAAGCCATGTGCATACTCTCGGAGTATCAATGCACTCAATCCTCCCAATCACTCAATCCTCATAGTAACTCAGCACTCGTGCTCGGCACTCGCACTCAGTACTGTACGGGGCAGATCCATCCCAAATGCAAATAGATCCAGGGCAAATCCAGCCCATATGCAAATAGATCCAGGGAAGATCCATCCTAATTGCAAAAAGATCAAGGGCAGATCCAGCCCAAATACAAATGAATCAATAGCAACTGCACTCACTGTGGGTGTGTAGACTCCGAAGGGGCATATCCAGCCCTAGCGCTATAATAAGCCAAATCTTGGAATGAATCAATAAAGCCTATTGCGGCGTGCAGCCCTATCTCCTAATGTCACTCACAAAGAGGCCCTCGAACTCACTCAGTCATCAATCTCTCCAGTATGTCATGAAAATCAGCTCCAAAATAGTGATATGATGTATCAATAAATGGTAACAAAGACTGACATATGATACGCAAATGAATTTGTATGACTAAGCATGTAATTGTAGTGTAAGCAAATAACTTAATAACAGAAATGTCCTCAATAGGTCCGAACAGGATAAGCATATATCCTAGACATGGTTTCTAACATGGATCACAGCTCAATTACTCTAGCACGTAGAGATTTCATAGATACGAATAAGCTTAGGTAACTACATAGTACCATAAAAATAATTAAGTCACAATTCACACAGTGCACGCCCACACGTCTGTCACATAGCATGTGTGTCACCTCAACACCAAACACATATCAAGTATATTCAGGGGTTCATACCCTCAGTACCAAGTTTAGAAGTGTTATTTACCTCAAACAAGCCAAATCCAATACCGAGCAAGCCAAACGATACTCCAAAAATTCCATCTCGCGTGTACCAACCTCTAAACGGCTTGAAACTAGCCAAAAGCAACTCAAATACATCAAATAATACCAAAGGAAACAAACCCAATCGTTAAAGGCTGAATCTTTAATCAAAATCCCAAAATCAACCAAAAAGTCAAACCCGGGCTTGCACCTCGTAACCTGACAACACATACAAAATCCGACAACCCATTCGATTATAAGTCTAACCATACTAGTTTCACTAAAATCCAACTCTGAATCGATGTTCAAAACTCAAAATTCACTCTATGAAACTTTAGACAAAAACCCCCAGTTTCTCTCTTGAAATCCTCAATCAAATACCAACAATGAAGATAGATTCATGAAATAAAATCAAAATCGAGTTAGGAATGCTTACCCCAATTTGTGTGGTTAAATTCCTCTCCAAGGTCGCCTAAATCGAGCTCCAAAATCCCAATAATGTGAAAAGAACACGACCAAGTCTCGAAATATAGTTCTGCCCAGGCGTCATCACATATGCGATCATATCGTCGCATCTGCGATCCCCGCTTCTGCGGTAAAAACTTCACTTCTGCGAAGAATCTCTGAACACAGCAGCCATCGCTTCTGCGATCTACTTCCCGCTTCTACGGTCGCGCTTTTGCGCATATCGAACCACATTCGCGCCTGCGACCTTCACGCCAGCTACCCCTTTTCACTTCTGCGAAGATAACCCCGCATCTACGAAGTCGCTTCTGCGAGCAATATTCCGTAGATGCGGCTACACTAGAACCAACAACCTCAGCCAATTACAACATGCTACAAAATGATCTGAACCTCGTACGAAACTAATCCGGGCCACTTGGGACCCCGTCTGAATATACCAACAAGTCCTATAACATAAAGCAGACTTACTCGAGGCCTCAAATCACACCTAACAACATGGAAACGACAAATCACACCTCAATTCAAACTTTAATAAACTTTAAATTTTCAACTTCCAAAACGCACGCTGAAACATATCAAATCAACCTGGAATGAACTCAAATTTTGTACAAAAGTCCCAAATGACATAATGAAGCTATTCCAATTCCCGGAACCACAATCTGAACCCGATATCATCAAAGTCAACTCTCGGTCAAACTTATGAACTTTCCAAACCTTCAAATTTCTAACTTTTGCTACATAGTGCCGAAACCTTCTAGAAATATCCAAATGTGAATCCGGGTATACGGCTTGAGTCCAAGATCACCATTTGGACCTAACGGAACCATCAAAACTCTGAACCGAGGTCAAATATTAAAAAATCAAACTTGGTCAACTCTTCCAACTTTAAAGCTTCAATCATGAATTTCATTCTTCCAAAATTACCTGAAAACTAAAATTGATGATTCACAAAAGTCATAATGCATCATACGATGCTGCTCAAGACTTCAAATAGCTGAACGAAAATGCAAATTCCCAAAACGACTGGCTGGGTCGTTACATTCTCCCCTACTTAAACATACGTTCGGCCTCGAACGTGCCAAGAGTTGTTCCAAATCCATCAATCCGCCGTGTATCCTTACCATGCACATACCCGGGGGTGATGCCACGTCACCCTAATCCATATAAGCCTGACTACACAACATAACTAAAGATCTTTAATTCAACCTTAGCCCATAAACCTTGGAATCCAATTCCTAACATCCGGAATTTCTTACAAGATTTGAATCTCACATCCCACACTGTATAAGTCTGAACAAGCTGCATAAAGCCATAACCAAAGCCCAAGATGCCATCACATGATATTCCGCATAACTCAGATGCTCACGAGAATAACTTCTGACCATAGTAGCTGCTAAAAACAAACCTAATACCGGTAATAAACCTCATCTCAAATAAAACCTCGTTCAAAACCTTCGTACAGTGCTGATGATGAAAGAAACATGCAGAAACTCATAACCACACATCAGGTCAACAAGTCATAGAGTCCTCTCGCCTAACCAGAACCATAGTCCCAAATTCTAAGCTGACCTCCGATATTACTCTTCCAAACACACTATAATCAAATTCAGTAGCAATCACTTCAGGCTCAACAACTTCATCTCATCACATACAAGCTATTCTACTGACATGCCACACCAATACAACCTAAAGCCACAAACTGTGCAATTCATGCACCAATAAGCAATAACTCAATGCACTCAAAAATGAAAAATGGCTCAAATGAGAGAACAGTTCCACAAGCTCAATAAGTACCACCACAATTGCAATGCTATGAGCCCATCATATATAGTAGAACCAAGACACATGAATCAATCACAAAGGATCATATGTCCACATAACATTGGTCCTTAATAAATATCTCAAGCCACAATGCTTCAAGTTAACAACCACACGAAATTTGACATCAAGTACACAAAGTGCATGGCCATAACCATGAAGAAGAAAACAATACAGTATACCACAATTGAAAAAGACCATAACCAAGGCGCATTCAACCATTCCACACCCCCAATCACCATCTCCCTTGAATTCCGCTATAAGGCAGAAACAGAACCGCACCATGGGTGTATATAACTAACAAATCACAACACCTCGTAGCATAGAGGAGTAACACATAGATCATGTCAGAACACGAATGAGCTCAACTCTAACTGAATGGCACATTCCTCAATAATAGCAGTACGGAGTCAACCAATCCGACCCGGTGTAGAATACAAATCCTCATTCCGCCTACCAATAGGCCCCAAATCAACTCTAGTCATCCACAAATAGATAATCAACCTCCAAAAGTCCACAATGACCTAACCATAATGCATACCATCATCTAGCTAGCTTTGGCCACATTTTCACAGTCCACGACCACGAAACAATCTGCTTCTGAGGACTCCTAGTCTCCAAACCCTTAGAACATATGAATCACCATATATGATCCCAACTACACCGCCCGAATGTCTAACACATATCTCATACATGATCATCCTGTGAGAAATACTTCTATAATTCTTCCTGTAACAACCCGACCGATCATTTTAAGCTCTAGCACGTCGTTCGGTGGTTTGATACCTTGAGTAGCTTCCCTTTATGTATTATGACTTGTACATGTGGTTCGAATTGAATTTTTGCAAGTTCAGAGTTATTTCGGAAGAAAAATTCTCAATTCGGAAGCTTTAAGTTGGAAGAGTTAACCAATGATTTGACTTTTGAGTAAATAACCTCATAATCGAGATTTAAAGATTCTTAATATGGAAGGTTGGCATTTTTCAAGTTTAAGGATTTCTTAATTTTGATTTGAAGTGAATTTTGATGTTATCGATGTCTGTTTGGGGTTCTGAGCCTTAGAATACGTTCATATCATAATTGGTGTCTTGCATGAAAAATTTGGCATCATTCTGGGATGTTTAAGTGTAATTCAAATGTGTTCGCGAAGTTTAAAAGATTGAAAGTTAAATAAAAGGTTTCGATCGTCGATTCATAGTTTTGATATTGTTTGGCGTGATTTGAGGCTTTGACTTAGTCCGTATCATGTTTTAGGACTTGTTGGTATGGTTGGATGGGATCCCAGGAGCCTCGGGCGCGAATCAGATTGGAATCGGATCGAGTTTTGCACTTAAGGAATTTCTAAAGCTTAAGGCTTCTGGTGTGATCGCACCTACGAGGTTATGGCCACAGGTGCGACGCAAAAGCGGCCCAGGGGTCGTAGAAGCGGTTGGGAATGAGGTTGGTTGTATTCGCAGGTGCAAGGAATTTACAGCACCTGGGGGCGAAGGGCCGCAGAAGCGAAAGTGGTCTGGGGTTGCAAGATTGCAGGTGTGGGTTTTGTAGCGCACCTGCGGAGCTGCAGGTGCAATCATGGGCGCGCAGGTGCAGAGTGTTGCTCGAGCTAGGGAGTCCGCAGATGCGGGTGATTTCCGCAGAAGCGGATGCGCATCTGCGATTGAATGTTCGCAGAAGTGGAAAGCTGACACCTTGGGTGAATCCACATCTCGAGGTAGATTCTGCAAGAGCGGAGTCGCAGAAGCGCAAGGAGTTCCGCAGGTGCGTAAAATCGACTGGGCAGAATATATATGCTAGTCAAAACAAGATTTGCTCATTTCATCTCATTTTTTCTCTCTTGGAGTCGACTTTGGGGCGATTTTGGAGAGCTATTTCATCCACCTCTTGGGGGTAAGTGTTTCTAAACTACTTTTGATTATATTTCATGAACACATATGGAATATTAACATGGAAATTAGGGGATTTTGAAAGAAACCAAGAATTGATTATTTTGGATTTTGGCCATGATTTTAGAAGTTGAATTAGGAATAAATGATATATTTGAGTTCGTAATGTTATGGGTAATGTTTATCTTTGAATATTTTCAGAATCCGGGCACGTGGGCTCGAGGGTTGACTTTGTTGACTTTTCGAGCGGAGTTGAGAATCATTATAAATTGTTAAATTGTATGCACTGGAGTATATTTTGATTGATTTGCACATTGTTTGACTAGTTTCGAATTGATGGCTATCCGTTCAAGGTGTTAGAGAGACGTTGGAGCCGGTTATGGAACTTCGGAGCAAGGTAAGTCTCCTGTCCAACCTTGTGAGGGGAAAAATTACCGCGTAGGTGTTATTCTTGTTATATGATACATGTTGTGGGAGCTGCGCACTTATGAGGCGACAAGCGTCCATGTGCATGCTAGAATTCCTTATTATGTCCGGGTAGACTAGGATTCACGACATGCTTTATTGTACTAGTTGAGTTATTCTTTCCTGCCTAGTGGATTCAAGATTTAAGATGTGGTGCTTAAGGATTATTTTGGATTTGTTATGTGGCTGAAGACTGGTTTTTGTAGCAGAGTGTGAAGGGTACTTGGAGTATTCTATGTTATCATCGAGTCGGCGGTGCAGTGTTAGAGAAGTGGGAGAAATAACTTCAAATTTGCAAAAGATCTTCCTTGTGGGTAGTTATTTTCCATAGTTCGTTCTTCCTTGTGTGTCACATTCGAATTGTAGCTTGTGGTGCATTGATTGTGTCATATAAGATTTCAGTCAATGTTTGAGGTGGCTTGTTGACTGAGCAGCTTGTACTAGGTGAGACGAGGTTATTGGATCTGAAATCGGTGCGATCGGGTTTGTGTAAGGTATATTAAAGAGAGAATGTCACTATTCAGTTTAGAATGAGATAACGGTTCTTGTCAAACGGAGAAACTCCATGAGTTATTGATTTGACAGGTGATTATGAGTTCCTGCGCATCTCTTTCGTCGTTGCAGTATTATGAAGGTTGAGGCTGGGTTTATATGGGTTATGAGTTATACTACGAGCATCGGGTCAGTGAATTTGCAGTTGTTGTGCTTGGAGGAGGTTATCATGGGCAAATGAGTTATGCAGTGCATGTGTGATCTCAGCATGGGTGCATGATCATGTGCGGGTTCAGCATGTGGAGATTGATACGGTGTTCGTATGTTAGAATCAGGTAATCTAGAGAAATTCGGAGGTTGGAATTTGGTCCTAAGGCTTGTTGGCTAAAATAAATGGGAAGATCTTCAGTCTTACTCGAGCTAATGTGCTCACCTGGGTTGTGGTGGTACGGGCAGGTGCACAAGGTGTTGGATAGTGATTTTGGGGCAAGTCTGAAGCAGTTCTTGGCACGTTCGTGGACGAACATATGTTTAAGTAGGGGAGAATGAAATGAGCCGATCGGTTGTTTTGAGCTCTAGCGCGTCGTTCGGCGGTTTGATGTAGTAGCTTCACTTCATGTATTATGACTTGTACGTGTGGTCGGAATTGAATTTTGGGAAGTTACCAATGGTTTGACTTTTGAATAAACGATCTCGAAATTGGGATTTGAAGGTTCCAATAGGTTCGTATGATTATTTTGGACTTGGGTGTACGTTCGGGTTGAGTATTGGGTCGCCCCAGAGCATTTCGACGCTTATTATACAAGGTTGGCATTTTGAAAGTTTAAGGATTTCTTAAGTTTGATTTGAAGTGAATTTTGATGTTATCGGTATCCGTTTGGAGTTCTGAGCCTTGAAATAGGTTCGTATCGTGATTGATATATTGCACGCAAAATTTAGCGTCATTCCGGGATGTTTAACTGTAATTCGAACGTGTTCGGCGAAGTTTAAAAGTTTGAAAGTTTAATGAAAGGTTTCGATCATCGATTCATAGTTTTGATGTTGTTTGGCATGATTTGAGGCTTTGACTAAACCCGTATCATGTATTAGGACTTGTTGGTATGGCTGGATGGGGTCCGTGGGGCCTCGGGTGCGAATCGGATCGAGTTTTGCACTTAAGGAATTTCTAAAGCTTAAGGCTTCTGGTATGATCGCACCTGCGAGGCTATGGCCGCAGGTGCGAGATCGCAGAAGCGGCCCAAGGTCGCAAAAGTGGAAGTTGTCTGGGGCTGGAAGATCGCAGGTGCAGGTGTTGTAGCGCACTTGCGGAGCCGCAGGTGCGGTCATGGGCGTGCAGGTGCGGAGTGTTGCTCGAGCTGGGGAGTCTGTAGATGCGAGTGATTTCCGCAGAAGCGGATGCACATCTGCGATTGAATGTCCGCAGAAGCGGAAAGTTGGCACCTCGGGGGAAGCCGCATATGTGACGTAGCTTCCGCAGAAGCGGAGCCGCAGAAGCGTAAGGAGTTCCGCAGGTGCGGAAAATCGACTGGGCAGAATATATATATGCTAGCCAAAACAGGATTTGCTCATTTCATCTCATTTTTTCTCTCTTGGAGTCAACTTTGGGGCGATTTTGGAGAGCTATTTCATCCACCTCTTGGGGGCAAGTGTTTCTAAACCACTTTTGATTATATTTCATGAACATATATGGAATTTAAACATGGAAATTAGTAGAAATTGGGGGATTTTGAAAGAAACCAAGAATTGATTATTTTGGATTTTGGCCATGATTTTAGAAGTTGAATTAGGAATAAATGATATATTTGAGTTCGTAATGTTATGGGTAATGTTTATCTTTGAATATTTTCAGAATCCGGGCACGTGGGCTCGAGGGTTGACTTTGTTGACTTTTCGAGCGGAGTTGAGAATCATTATAAATTGTTAAATTGTATGCACTGGAGTATATTTTGATTGATTTGCACATTGTTTGACTAGTTTTGAATTGATGGCTATCCGTTCAAGGTGTTAGAGAGACGTTAGAGCCGGTTATGGAACTTCGGAGCAAGGTAAGTCTCCTGTCTAACCTTGTGAGGGGAAAATTACCGCGTAGGTATTATTCTTGTTATATGCTACATGTTGTGGGAGCTGCGCACGTATGAGGTGACGAGCGTCCGTGTGCATGCTAGAATTCCTTATTATGTCCGGGTAGACTAGGATTCACGACATACTTTATTGTACTAGTTGAGTTATTCTTTCCTGCTTAGTTACTTGATTCGCGCTACGACCCGAGGCTAGGATTTTGTAGAGCAATAGACTCGCTATTGTTGAGTTTTGACGAGCTTCTTGATTAGCCACGGAATAATTGTGCTTCCCTTACGAATTTCTCTTGCGTTGTGTGTTTTCATCGAAAAGTTTCTTTAAATTTCATAACTCACACGTATATTCATGAGTGGGGTCAAGGACTCGTTAAATCTTCTTATTCTTATGAGATTGGGCGCCTCAACAGTATTATATTTTTATGAGATCGGGCCGTTCGCCTCGGCAGTATCATATTCTTATGGGATCGAGCCGTTCGCCTTGACAGTATCATATTCTTATTGGATCAGGCCGTTCACCTCGGCAGTATCATATTCTTATGGGATCGGGCTGTTCGCCTTGGCATTTCTATAAAATACTCTTATGGAATTAGGTTGTTTGCCTCGGCAACTTCATGAAACACTCTTATGGGATCGGGCCGTCTGCCTTGGCAGTATCATATGCTTATGGGATCGGGTCATTCCCCTCGGCATTTCTATAAAATACTCATATGGAATCGGGACGTTCGTCTCGAAAACATCATGAAACACTCTTATGGGATCGGGCCGTTCGCCTCGGTAGAATCATGCGTAATATTTATCAAGAAGCCAGTGTATCCGTGAGATTTTCTGATTGGGATTGTGACGACCTATTTGGTGGGAATCATTTTATATACATATATACTCTGGTTCAGGAGGTATTCGATAATTGGGAGCCAGTGTTTACCATTTAGAGGAGGATCGTACCACATACTTATATTTGCTTACACTGTTTATTTACCATGCATCATACTTGTTTACTTTTTACTGTACTTGATTTATTGGACCACTAGTAAGTGTCGATGTCGATCCCTCGTCACTACGTCTTCGGGGTTAGGCTAGATACTTACTGGGTACACGTTGATTTACGTACTCAAGCTACACTTTTGCACTTATTGTGCAGGTATATATTTCTGGTGGTCTTTTGGGCGCAAAGGCGCGACTATTGCAGGGACTTTATGGTGAGTTGCATCCCGGGTTACAATCCACAGAATATAGAGTCTCTATCTGAATTATTTATATTTTCCTATCCAACTTGTATTTCAGACAGATGTTGTATTGTCATTGTACCTTCTAGTAGATGCTCATGCACTTGTGACACCGAGCTTTGGGGGTGTTTTAGAATTTGGTATGGATTGTTTTACATTGATACACTTTTACTTGTTATTTTAACGAAAATGTACATAAATACGATTTATTTTAATGCACTGACCTCTCTATCTAAATAAGATTCATGATTTCAAAAATAATAAAATGAATAATTAAGTTTTGGCTTGCCTAACGGCGATGTTGGGCGCCATCACGGCCTATAGTGGATTTTGGGTCATGACAACTTGGTATCAGAGCGTTAGGTTCACTTAGGTCGCACGAGTCATGAGCAAGTTTATTAGAGTCTTGCGGATTGGTACAGAGACGTATATACTTATCTTCGAGAGGCTACATGGCTATTAGGAGCACTTCCCTTCTCAATTCCTCATCGTGCGATTTGATTCCATTGAAGCTTGTGCCTTCGTTTCCTTTCTACTCATTCTTATATGGTGTAAAGTGCTTGTTTTCTATTGGGAATCAAGGAGTTGTAGAGGTACCGCAAATATGGTGCAGGATGTTTCTCCCTGCATATTCGAGTGGACTATTTTCATCGCCTTGTGGAGGGGTGTTCTGTCACTTCAGCTAGGTGTTGGTTTTGCCTATGGTCGAGATTTGATATTTTCGAATTTGGTGGAATTCTTGTTACTATTATGGTGTCGCTATCCTTGATTGAATGCATTAAGGCTCATCGGCATGTTGGTCTTCATTTGTTTGCCTCTAGGCACGGTGTTGTAAGGTGGAACCTAAGAGGAAGTTAGCAAAGATGGTTGTGCGTTGCGACTTCTGGATTGGATCAATGTTTCCAGTATTGAAAATTCAAGGGAGATGAACTATGAGGTGGTTTTTATGCTTAGGAATTTTTAATGTGGCGATAAGGGCTTGATTGGAATGTAGGAAAAGGTGAAGTATTCGGTCATTGTCTTGGATGTAATACGGTTTCGAGTTTCAAACACGTTTTTGGACCTCCAGGTGATGTTAATGAATGAAGGGATTCTTACAGATGGCGGATCAGTGCGGACCCAGGGAGGTTAGTTGATTTCATGATGGATGCAACTATAGCAATAAATTTAGAGGAAGTCGAGATGAGGGTACACATGTAGGCTATCTCCAATGAGCAGGTTAGCGCTTGCGTGATTTTTGATGAGGTTCCTACGAAGAGTTCTACTTTCTGCCCAACATGGAATGAACGTATTGCGACGTGAGCTTGGATCGCTTGAAGAAGATGGTATGAAGGTTATGAGGTCGAGTGTACAACTGTGGCAGATAATTCGGGATGTGTTATGATTAGTCCAACAAGAACCTATGAGGAATTTGGCTGAGCAACATTGTGGCATCATGGTAGATGAGGAGGAGAAGGAGTCATTGTGGGATTATGGATTTATGTGATTGTGGCTTAAAGCTAAGTGGGGGATCTTACCGTCTGTGATTGGGTCACGTGGTGATGTGCCTTTGTAGTTTCGGGTTATCGGTACATTGGTAGATTAGTTATTACTAAGGGAAGAAAACATCAGGGGTAATTTGAGCAGGGGATTTGATAGATGTGATGTACAAGGGAAAGTATTCATCTGGTTGCTTCATGGGAGTGCACATGTTCTAACGGAGCACTAGTTGTTTGGTTAAACAATCAAGACTGGATTAGAGTGGGCGACTCTCAATAATGGTCCTAGTGGATTCAAGATTTAAGATGTGGTGCTTAAGGATTATTTTGGATTTGTTATGTGCTGAAGACTGGGTTTTGCAGCAGAGTGTGAAGGGTACTTGGAGTATTCTATGTTATCATCGAGTCGGCGGTGCAATGTTAGAGAAGTGGGAGAAATAACTTCAAATTTGCAAAAGATCTAATAAGCGCGGTAAATCAATTGGATATACTATTGAGTGCATGAATAGGGTATAAGATAGCTTACGGATGTTGAGACGACGTCGTCTCGTGATTTGGGGTCACTTGGGATGAGTGTTGTTTGAGGTCTGTTATGCATTTGAAGGGAGCTATTATTATTTCGAAGGCAAGTCAAGAGTAAAGCGGAGGAAGTTGGGTCAATTAGTGATGGGTTGAATCAGCATGGTTGTGGAAATGATCAGTTCCTTCGGTATGTTAAGCTATACAGGTGATTCGTGGTTGTACGTGCGGGCGTGACAGCCACTGTAATTTGATATATTTGGAGGTATTTGATTATGATGGTCTGTTATGTATAGATAGATCCCGGAAGAGTTATGGTGGTTTAGATCACAACTTGAGGTTTGTATTTTCCGCGGTTATGGGAATTCAGTTGCTTGTTGCAATTGTTCCTCTGAAATGTGTTAAGTGAAAGGAGTTCTAGATGATGAAGTGTTTATTCTATTGGTGGTTCAGGAATTATGATGAAATTCTTGTACTCTCGCGTAGCGGCATGATAAGTGTAGTGAGTGGTATGAAAATTGGAAGTTGAGGACCAAGGTTAAGGTTCAATGTTGATAAGAATGTCACGAGCTCGGAGGAGCGAGGAAAGATTTAAGATGTTCAGAGTATGCTGGCATTTTTTTTGGGCAGTTTGAGGATGGTCTATTTTGTGGAAGAAGTGTTTGGTATTGAAATGCGGATGATTGACTAGCATTATGGAAATAGCATGGTGGATGGCCATTAATGTTCAATTTTACCACCTGGTGCGGAAGGTTGTGGGATTATATCCCACGGGAAGATCGTATAAGTGTGATGTGTTAGTCATTTCATTATTAGAGATTGAAATCAGGTATGGAGATTTTGGTGTTGTCGCCAACAGAAGAGGTTATGACTGAGAAGTGCTCCATTCCTTTGGTTATGGACTGTGGGAGTTTGTTTCGGATTTGACAGCTGCTCTGATATGTCATGAAAAAGTTCATTGTGGATCCTTGGAAGTTTAGTGGCCCAATATGGATGATCGAAATCGGCTTGAGGTCCGCTAGTAGAACTAATGTGAATTGTATGCTCTACATCAGATCAGGTTTGTTCATTCAGCATAGCACTGCTTATGAAGGAGTCTTCGGGTGTCGGATGTTATTCCTGTCATCAGTTATTCTTTATAATACTCTAATATGCCATGTGGATTGTAAGAAAGCTTGATTATTCGCACGTGTGTTGTGGTTCTGTGTAGCTTGTCCTTATTGCACCTTATTCGAGCTTGAGTTTTGTAGCGCATGGCGCTATCCGTCTCCCCAAGGTCATATTTTTTCACTCGGTGTGCTTGTGGTCGACATTGGGGTATTTTGTAATATAAGCATTATGGCTTGATGAATATTCCCTCATTTATTGTTATGTGTGGATCAGGTGGCATGCCTCCACGGGTATGTTGTTTGGATCCGATTGCGCCGCAATGGTGCCATGTGTGGATCAGGTTACACGCTGCAACAATGAGATGTTGAGTATAGTTCCCTATACTTATTTTGTGTATTTTTTTTCTCATTCTCTAAGAAAGCTCCATAGCGTATGTTTAACCCTTCTTAATCATTACGCGGGCTGGGTAGTTATTTTCCATAGTTCGTTCTTCCTTCTGTGTCACATTCGAATTGTAGCTTGTGGTGCATTGATTGTGTCATATGAGATTTTAGTCAATGTTTGAGGTGGCTTGTTGACTGAGCAGCTTGTACTAGGTGAGACAAGGTTATTGGACCTGAAATCGGTGCTATCGGGTTTGCGTAAGGTATACTAAAGAGAGAATGTGACTATTCAGTTTAGAATGAGGTAATGGTTCTTGCCAAACGGAGAAACTCCGTGAGTTATTGATTTGACGGGTGATTATGAGTTCCTGCGCATCTCTTTCGTCGTTGCAGTATTATGAAGGTTGAGGCTAGGTTTATATGGGTTATGAGTTATACTACGAGCATCGGGTCAGTGAATTTACAGTTGTTGTGCTTGGAGGAGGTTATCATGGGAAAATGAGTTATGCGGTGCATGTGTGATCTCAGCATGGGTGCATGATCATGTGCGGGTTCAGCATGTGGAGATTGATACGGCGTTCGTATGTTAGAATCAGGTAAACTAGAGAAATTCGGAGGTTGGAATTTGGTCCTAAGGCTTGTTGGCTAAAATAAATGGGAAGATCTTCAGTCTTACTCGAGCTAATGTGCTCACCTGGGTTGTGGTGGTACGGGCAGGTGCACAAGGTGTTGGATAGTGATTTTGGGGCAAGTCTGGAGCAGTTCTTGGCACGTTCGTGGACGAACATATGTTTAAGTAGGGGAGAATGAAATGAGTCGATCGGTTGTTTTGAGCTCTAGCACGTCGTTCGGTGGTTTGATGTAGTAGCTTCACTTCATGTATTATGACTTGTACGTGTGGTCGGAATTGAATTTTGGGAAGTTACCAATGGTTTGACTTTTGAATAAACGATCTCGAAATTGGGATTTCAAGGTTCCAATAGGTCTGTATGATTATTTCGGACTTGGGTGTATGTTCGGGTTGAGTATTGGGTCGCCCCAGAGCATTTCGACGCTTATTATACAACGTTGGCATTTTGAAAGTTTAAGGATTTCTTAAGTTTGATTTGAAGTGAATTTTGATGTTATCGATATCCGTTTGGAGTTATGAGCCTTGAAATAGGTTCGTATCGTAATTGGTATATTGCACGCAAAATTTAGCGTCATTCCGGGATGTTTAAGTGTAATTCGAACGTGTTCGGCGAAGTTTAAAAGTTTGAAAGTTTAATGAAAGGTTTCGATCGTCGATTCATAGTTTTGATGTTGTTTGGCATGATTTGAGGCTTCGACTAAGTCCGTATCATGTTTTAGGACTTGTCGGTATGGCTGGATGGGGTCCGTGGGGCCTCGGGTGCGAATCGGATTGGAATCGAATCGAGTTTTGCACTTAAGGAATTTCTAAAGCTTAAGGAATAAATGATATATTTGAGTTCGTAATGTTATGGGTAATGTTTATCTTTGAATATTTTCAGAATCCGGGCACGTGGGCTCGAGGGTTGACTTTGTTGACTTTTCGAGCGAAGTTGAGAATCATTATAAATTGTTAAATTGTATGCACTGGAGTATATTTTGATTGATTTGCACATTGTTTGACTAGTTTTGAATTGATGGCTATCCGTTCAAGGTGTTAGAGAGACGTTGGAGCCGGTTATGGAACTTCGGAGCAAGGTAAGTCTCCTGTCTAACATTGTGAGGGGAAAATTACCGCGTAGGTGTTATTCTTGTTATATGCTACATGTTGTGGGAGCTGCGCACGTATGAGGTGACGAGCGTCCGTGCGCATGCTAGAATTCCTTATTATGTCCGGGTAGACTAGGATTCACGACATACTTTATTGTACTAGTTGAGTTATTCTTTCCTGCTTAGTTACTTGATTCGCGCTACGACCCGAGGCTAGGATTTTGTAGAGCGATAGACTCGCTATTGTTGAGTTTTGACGAGCTTCTTGATTAGCCACGGAATAATTGTGCTTCCCTTACGAATATCTCTCGCGTTGCTTGTTTTCATCGAAAAGCTTCTTTAAATTTCATAACTCACACGTATATTCGTGAGTGGGGTCAAGGACCCGTTAAAGCTTCTTATTCTTATGGGATTGGGCCGTTAGCCTCTGCAGTATCATATTCTTATGGGATTGGGCCGTTCGCCTCGGTTGTATCATATTCTTATAGGATCGGGCCGTTCGTCTCGGCAGTATCATATTCTTATGGAATCAGGCCATTCGCCTCGGCATTTCTGTAAAATACTCTTATGGGATCGAGCCGTTCGCCTCGTCAACTTCATGAATTACTCTTATGCGATCGGGTTGTTCGCCTCGACGGTATCATATTCTTATGGTGTCGGGTCATTTGCCTCGGCATTTCTGTAAAATACTCTTGTGGGATCGAGCCATTCGCCTCGGCAACTTCATGAAACACTCTTATGGGATTGAGTCATTTGCCTCGACAGAATCATGTGTAATATTTAACAAAAAGCCAGTATATCCGTGAGTTTTCCTTATTTGAATTGGGACGAACTATCTGGTGGGGATCATTTTATATACATATATACTCCGGTTGAGGAGGTATTCGATAATTGAGAGCCTGTTTTTACCATTAGGAGGAGGATCATACCACGTACTTATATTTGCTTACGCTGTTTATTTGCCACGCCTCATACTTGTTTATTTTTTAATGTACTTGATTTATTGGACAACTAGTAAGTGTCAATGTCGACCCCTCATCACTACTTCTTTGGGGTTAGGCTAGATACTTAATGGGTACGCGTTGATTTACGTACTCATGCTACACTTCTGAACTTATTGTGCAGATATATTTCTGGTGGTCTTTTGGGCGTAAAGGGGAGGCTATTGTGGGGACTTTACAGTGAGTTGCATCCTAGGTTATGATCCAGATAGATGTTGTATTGTCATTATACCTTCTAGTAGATGCTCATGCACTTGTGACACCGAGTTTTGGGGGTGTTCTAGAATTTGTTATGGATTGTTTTACATTGATACATTTTCACTTTTATTTTAACGAAACTGTACGTAACTACAATTTATTTTAATGCACTGACCTCTATATCTAAATAAAATTCATGATTTCAAAAATAATAAAATGAATAATTAAGTGTGCCTAACGGCGACGTTGGGCGTCATCACGGCCTATAGTGGATTTTGGGTCGTGACACTTCCGTGCCACATAGCAAAATCTGAATATCGATAGTCGATCAACCAGGAGAGTACCGCAGTACCAATGAACCATCTGTAAGTCAAGACATAGTGCACCTTCTAAATGTACACTCTACTTAGGTAATACCAATTAGTGCCAGCATCCAAAATCGTTGTGCTGCATAAACTCATGATCTTCCTTTTGGAACTGAATCGTATACTTACACATGCAAATCCCCATCTCAAACCACACCTCATCTATCATGCCATCATATGAAAAGTACGAGAATCTCCTAATCAACTATGAGTCACAAGCAGAATACATACCTCGTCAGTCGGGAACTTTCCATTTCACGTCACCCAACCAAGTTACACGGGTCACCAAACCCAAGTGTATTGCCACACAACACCGGTGGAGACTCTCCATATCATAAGTACCCAAAGAACCGATCATATCAGTTACCTTGCTGATCTAACCTACTACCGAGTTGTCCTATTTCTCCAAGTTCCTTTCGAATTACACTCAAGTTGACACTTCTCCTTGCTAGAACACCACGATCCTTACCCAAAGCTCACTACAAGAGATCCTAGCATAAAACCACACTGCCCTAAGGAATATAAGCCGATGTATTCCCTCTTAAGCACCTCATAAGTACCACAACCGAGACACCCACTCTAAAGAGACCTTCTATGAATCAAAAATTGTTCCTTCACCTGCCTGATGCTGAAATGTAGAATCCATATTGATATAGAAATGCCACAAGTCTCGACACCATCTGATGCGAATCTCAGATTCTGGCCATATATCAGTCCGAAATTCTCGAGAGTCATTCACTCTACTCAAATCTCAATTGCACCGCCCAAACGGGCTGAACAACCTGTGCCCCATTAGCTCAATAACATCCAAAGAAGTAATCTACACCTCTAAGCAACCGAGTGAATCCTTTTTCCTTAGTACATCACATCAACCACAAACAACAAACCTGTATCATTCTAAGATTACTATATATCTATCTTGTATAGTACACCATACATCTAGAAATTTCCTTGCTTAAGTCATCCTCCAAACCAGCCTCTGCAAGTCATAACCAATCCACAAGTATGCCTCAGACCAAAACCAATACAACACGTAACCATGCAATCAAATCATCGATAGCAGACTCCCCCACTTGGCTCATAACCATGGAATAAAACATCTGATAACTTACAATAACCATACCCCATTACTACCATAATACCGCAATGAGATTCAACTAAATCCTTCATAAGCTCATGTAACACAAACTATCTAATATATCAAATCATCTGCAAATCTCGCATTCATCCTCGTGACGGTCAGGTCAACTTTATCAACCAATCGAAACTCAAATAGCAACATGTATACCCACTGGTAGAAAAGACAGCCTCCAGACAACATCATAAGGATCACACATCTCCACACAACATCATAAGGATCACATATCTCCAGACAACATCATAAGGATCACACATCCGCAGATTACCGCGCAGGTGATAACCTACAAGCTTAGCCTCAAACTAACATCTCTCTATACCCTTTCACAGCCACAATTACTACGGAATCACTTAATCTTCCTGAGTTTGAAATCATCAACAAGACATGAAAATCTACTTTATTCCACAATTAAGCTACATGAAAGACCCTTCAACACACTCATAACTCGAGACTATACGTCACATCAAAACAAAAAAAAACAAGCACCCAGTAGTCCTTTTACATCTCAAGCAAACTCTTCTCGTCACATTCAAACCATCTGAACACATCCTGCAATCACATCATACTCATCATATAGCCATCCAATCATTTATCGAGCCGCAAATCCCACTCATAGGGACACTACCGGACATATAAGTCCTAAAGCACGAGCTCACACAACTGAAATCCTTGTGCTCAAGCTACAGACAAAACCTCACCTCAAGTCCTACATACTGGCCCCTCATCAGCACACAGAAGTCACATCTCGGACCTCATCCATGGAATCACAAGCCGTCGATGTACAGCTGATATCGAGCGCTCACATGCGCATACGAGTGCGTGGAAGGAATTCAAAGAGTTATGCTTCAAGTTGATCAACGCGCCACGATAAAGAAAGAAGGAGGGAAGTTTATCCTAAATGTCATGTAGCCTCTCGAAGATAGGTATGGACGTCATCATACCGATCCGCAAGACTCTACTAGACACTTGCTCATGACTCGTAGAACCTATGAACCTGGAGCTCTGACACCAACTTGTTACGACTCAATACTCAACCTATTCATATGGCACCTAACCCAACCTGCTAGGTAAGACAATTAACAACTATCCAATTTATTGAGATTTATTGATGACAAGTGAATGATAAAATAACTGAACCTTCATATATTTCCCAAGGACTGGTAGTACAAATCATGAGCTCCTAAGATATAGAATTTACAAAGCTGGTATGAGATAAGGCACGTCATCTTTTTGAAAAATACATAAACAGATTAAAATTCTAAAGCTACCAAGATCAAGAGGCAGCTATGGCCAGAATGCAGGTACATCTTCAAATCCAGCTCCCGTCATACACAGCAACATCAGCATCCAACATCTACACGCAAGGTGCAGAAGTATAGTATGAGTACAACCAACCCCATGTACTCAATAAGTAACAAACCTAATCTTAGGTTGAAAGTAGTGACGAGATGGAACAAAGGTCGGAGTCCAACACCAATAGCCAACAACAGTTCACAACAACATAATAAAAGTGATAAAAGAAGTAACTCAGAGATATAATTCTTAGCTCGTTCATAGTTCCAGAAAATAGGCATGCTTTTCAAGTATATAAGTGAAATCCCAAATCTTTTACCGAAATCACAAAAATATGAGTATGTTTGTAAAATTGTGGTTTTTCCCAAAAACATTCAACAACAGTTAAGAAGTCTCATTACCAGATGGCATGAGGAAAGTACATCTTTATGCCTACATGTCAATGCGCATGTGAATGTCATGAGTGTCGCTATACCGTACAGCATGAGAAAATGCACCTCGATGCCTGTATGTCAAGTATGCCTGCTAACTGTAATACAATACGATGATAAAGCCATGTGCATACTCTCAGAGTATCAATGAACTCAGACCTCCCAATCACTCAATCCTCACAGTCACTCAGTAGTCACAGTCGACACTCGCACTCAATATTGTACAGGGCAGGTCCATCCCAAATGCAAATAGACCCAGGGCAAATACAGCCTAAATGCAAATACATCCAGGGCAGATCCAGCCCAAGTGCAAATAAATCCAGGGGCAGATCCAGCCCAAATGCAAATGAATCAATAGCAACTGCGCTCACTGTGGGTGTGCAGACACTGGAGGGGCAGATCCAGTCCAAGGGCTATAATAAGCCAAATCCTGACATGAATTAATAAAGCTTGCTGCGGCGTGCAGCCCGATCCTCTAATGTCACTCACAAACAAGTCCTCGGCCTCACTTAGTCATCAATCTCTCCAGTCTCTCGGGCTCACAATGTCATGAAAATCAGCCTCAAAATAATGATGTGATGTATCAATAAATGGTAACAGAGACTGAGATATGATATGCATATGAATGTGTATGACTCAATATGTAATTGCAATGTAAGCAAATAACTCAATAACAGAAATGTCCTCAGAGGGTCCCAACAGGATAAGCATATAGCCTAGACATGATTTCTAACATGGATCACAACTTAATTACTCTAGCACATAGAGATTTCATAGATACAAATAAGCTTAGGTAACTACAAAATACCACAGACATAACCGAGTCACAATTTACATGGTGCACACCCACACACCCGTCACCTAGCATGTGTGTCACCACAACACCAAACACATATCACATATAATCAGGCTTAGTTTATAAGTGTTACATACCTTGAACTAGCCAAATGTAATTCCGAGCAAGCCAAACGATACTCCAAAAATGCCATCTCGCGCATACCGACCTCCAAACAGCTCGAAACTAGCTAAAATCAACTCAAATACATCGAATAATGCCAAAGGAAACGAATCCAATCGTTAAAGATCGAATCTTTAACCAAAAGCCCAAAATCAACAAAAAATTCAAACCCGGGCCCGCACCTCGGAACCCGACAAAACTTACAAAATCCGACAACCCATTCAATTACGAGTCCAACCATACTAGTTTCACTCAAATCTGACTCCGAAGCGGTGTTCAAAATTCAAAAATTCATTATATGAAACTTTCGACGCGTGCAGCCTGATCCCCTAATGTCACTCACAAACAGGCCCTCGACCTCACTCAATCATAATCTCTCCAGTCTCTCAGGCTCACAATGTCATGAAAATCAGCCCCAAAATGATGATGTGATGTATCAATAAATAGTAACAGAGACTGAGATATGATATGCAAATGAATGCATATGACTAAATATGTAATTGCATATATGCAAATAACCCATAACAGAAATGTCCTCAATGGGTCCCAACAGGATAAGCATATAGCCTAGACATGATTTCTAAGATGGATCATAACTCAATTACCCTAGCACGTAGAGATTTCATACATACAAATAAGCTTAGGTAACTACACAGTACCACAAACATAGCCGATTCACAATTTACACGGTGCACGCCCACACGTCCTCACCTAGCAAGTGCGTCACCTCAACACCAAACACACATCACGTATATTCAGGGGTTAGTTTAGAAGTGTTACATACCTCAAAAAAGCCAAATCCAATTCCGAGCAAGCCAAATGATACTCCGAAAATGCCATCTCGCACGTACCGACCTCTGAACGGCTTGAGACTAGCCAAAAGCAACTCAAATACATCAAATAATGCCAAAGGAAACAAACCCAATCGTTAAAGGTCGAATCTTTAATAAAAAGCCCAAAATCAACCAAAAAATCAAACCTGGGCCTGCACCTCGGAACCCGACAAAACTTACAAAATCCGACAACTCATTCGATTACGAGTCCAACCATACTAGTTTCACTCAAATTTGACTCCAAATCGATGTTCAAAACTCAAAAATTCACTCTACGAAACTTTAGATGCGTGCAGCCCGATCCCCTAATGCCACTGACAAACAGGCCCTCGACCTTACTTAGTCATAATCTCTCAAGTCTCTCAGGCTCACAATAATCAGCCCCAAAATGATGATATGATGTATCAATAAATGGTAACAGAGATTGAGATGTGATATGCATATGAATGCATATAACTGAATATGTAATTGCAATGTAAGCAAATAACTCAATAACAGAAATGTCCTCAGAGAGTCCCAACAGGATAAGCATATAGCCTAAACATGATTTCTAACTTAATTACTCTAGCACGTAGAGATTTCATAGATACAAATAAGCTTAGGTAACTACACAATACCACAGACATAACCGAGTCACAATTTACACGGTGTACGCCCACATGCCCGTCACTTAGCATCTGCGTCCCCTCAACTCTTCAGGGGTTAGTTTAGAAGGGTCACATACCTCAAACAAGCCAAATCCAATTCCGAGCAAACCAAACGATAATCCAAAAATAGCATCTCGTGCGTAGCGACCTCCGAACGGCTCGAAACTAGCCAAAAGCAACTCAAATACATCAAATAATGCCAAAGGAAACAAACCAGTCGTTAAAGGTTGAATCTTTAATCAAAAGCCCAAAATCAACCAAAAATTCAAATCGGGCCCACACCTCGGAACCCGACAAAACTTACAAAATCCGACAACCCATTCAATTACGAGTCCAACCATACTAGTTTCACTCAAATCCGACTCCGAATCGATGTTACAAACTCAAAAAATCACTCTATGAAACTTAAGACTAAAACCCCCCAATTTCTCTCTTGAAATCCTCAATCAAATACCAAAAACGAAGATAGATTCATGAAATAAAATTAAAACCGAGTTAAGCGTGCTTACCCCAATTGTGAAATTCCTCTCCAAGGTTGCCCAAACCGAGCTCGAAAATCACAAAAATGTGAAGAAAAAGACCAAGTCTCGAAATATAGTTCTGCCCGGGCTTCATCGCATATGAGATCATATCGTCGCATCTGCGGTACAAATTTCGCTTCTGCGAAGAATCTCTAAACCCAGCAGCCAGCGCTTCTGCGGTCGCGCTTCTGCGCATATCGAACTGCATCTGCGGTCGCGTTGATGCGCCCATGCACCCCCACCTGCGACCTTCACACCCAGCTGCCCCTTTTCACTTCTGTGAAGATAACCCCGAATCTGCGAAGTCGCTTCTGCGACCAATAATCTGCAGATGTGGCTACACCAGAACCAGCAGCCTTAGCTAATTGCAACAAGTGACAAAATGATCTAAACCACTCGGGACCCCGTCCGAATATACCAACAAGTCCTATAACATAACACGGACCTACTCGAGGCCTCAAATGACACCTAACAACATCGAAATGACGAATCGTACCTCAATTCAAACTTTAATGAACCTTAAACTTTCAACTTCCAAAACTCACACCGAAACATATCAAATCAACCAGAAATGAACTCAAATTTGCAGACAAGTTCCAAATGACATTACAAAGCTATTCCAATTCTCAGAACCACAATATGAACTCGATATCATCAATTTTCAACTCTCGGTCAAACTTATGAACTTTCCAAACCTTCTAACTTTTGCCAAGTAGCATCGAAACCTTCTAGAAATATCCAAATGCGAATGCGGGCATACGCCCGAGTCCAAAATCACCATCCGGACCTAACAAAACCATCAAAACTCGAAACCAGGTCAAATACAAAAAATTCAATCTTGGTTAATTCTTCCAACTATAAAGCTTCAATCATGAAATTCATTCTTCCAAATCAATTCTGAATAACCTGAAAACCAAAATCGGCGATTCACACAAGTCATAATACATCATAAGATCATAAGATGGTGATCAAGACTTCAAATAGCTGAACGAAAATGCAAATGCCCAAAATGACCGACTGGGTTGTTATATAAGCTTTACCCAATGGGCAAAAGGGTTTACCCATGGGGTAAGATAGTGTCATGTCACATCGATTGGCATATCACATCAATAAGATCTGTCACATCGCATGTCTGGTTACATCAAATGCATCGTCACATCGGACGTTAATAGGACATTAAATTTGACCGAACTTAATTCGTCTTTTAAAGTAAATTCTGCTAGCTTCCATATAAATTAAACGGAAAAGGTCTTATTCTTTTGTACTATACGAAATTAGCACATTTCTCCTTCGTTAATACCTTAGCACATTTGCCATTCAAAACAGAATCCACCCAAATTAATTAGCTCTTTCTTTAATTGTATCAAAGTGTATTACAAACACTATTTCCTTTTTATTAGTACTTTTTTTTCTTTACCTTTCTCTTTTCTTTCTTCTTTTTTCTTTTTTTCTCTATTTTTTTCTCACATATCTGATTTCCTCCATTGCTGATGCCTTCTCCATTTTCGTCACCAATTTCACGTGATTTTATTCCTAAAAATCAAACCTACACAACCAAAAGCTTCCTAGTGAGAAGGCTCTAGTGTTTCTGAAAAGAAGAAGATGAAAATTATCGGAGAAATTTTATTGGTGGTGCTAATTTGGTGAAGGTAGGATATGGTTATTCAGATTTTGAAGGTGTTGTTTTCTGTAGAGCTTCAGATCTGAAGGGAACAAGACCTTCAAAATCTGAATAACCATATCCTACCTTCACCCAATTAACACCACCAAAACAATTTCTCCTACAATTTTTAAGTCAGAAGAACCTATGGGGTTTGTGATAGTAAAGTTAGTAGGAATTCATGAGTTTTGTCAAGTGAAATTGGTGATGAAAATGGAGAAGGCATCAGTAATGGAGGAAATCGGATATGGAAGAAAGAAAAAGGAAAAAAAGGAGAAGAAAAGATAAAAGAATAAAGAAAAGAGAAAGGTAAACAAAAAGAAAGTACTAATAAAAAGGAAATAGTGTTTATAATACACTTTAGTACAATTAACGAAAGAGCTAATTAGTTTGGGTGGATTTCGTGATAGTAAGGGCATATATAACCAACTATGTGACGGCAAGGGCATATATGAGCCAAATTATTAACGAAGGGAAAATGTGCTCAATTTCATATACAAGGGCATATCTGAACTTTTTTCGTAAATTAAATAGACTGTGCTACAAATTAAAATATGATTATTTAACAAAATTGTGATCATTTTATTTTTTGAAAAGACAATAAATTGATAGAATATTCTAATATTTAAAAAATAAGACAATTATCAATAAATTGTTTGAAATTTATAAAAATGCACAAAACCGTAGTATTTAACTAATTGTAATAAAACGATAGAAATTCTCATATTTTGTAAAAATAGGAATAATGATCAATAACTTGCATTAGAGCTAAATAATGTGTGAAAAATTTATTTTTATTATTTTTTTATTAGGATGCCTGCATAAGTTAATTTTAAATATGGAGGGTCAAAATTGAGTGTCAACAGCTGTCCCTTTTTTACCGGAGATGATGTAAGAGTCTTCGGGCAAAGAAATTGACAACAACTAAATTTTTTCCCTACATGACAGAGTGGGGGATGACGAGGTTTTGAAGATTGTGACCGAACTATGATTTGTGAGTTGCCTGCATATCTCGGGTTGCATGAAAATCAGGTCGCATGTAGTTCTGGAATGCAACTGAGAGCTACTTGTAAAATATAGCCTCTGGGGTGGAAGACAAATGTTCGAGGATGAAAAGGTTCGTATAATCTCGACATTTCTTCAAAAATTTCCCCAGCGTCGGACCGTGATAACACTGGGACGTGGGTGTTGGATGGATGGATGGATAGATTGATTGAATAGATTTTGATGTGGATGCGGCCAGGCTCTGTGTTGAGTTTTCCTACATATCTCGGATGTAACGAGAATCATGCCGATTGTAGTTCGAGAAAATGATGGAATTTTTTTTTTATTTTGAGAGTTGCCCCAGCGTCAAGCTGTGAGGATATTGGGTGTTCTATTTAACTATGATGGTTCGAATTGCCTACACACACCATGTCAATGGGACATAAGAACGATACTTGGGGACATATTTTCGATTTCTATTTTAAAGACTAACATTTGTCCTCAAAATCTGCCTCAATTTATTTGCTAGAAGATAGTTCCACGTTGTGTCATGTCACTAGAGTTGACGAGGTGTGACTATGATTCCACTTGAAAATGATAGATATGCAATTTGTAAATGATGATCGCATATGCGATGCGAAAATGATATGATTTTTATTTTGAATGAAATATGGTCCCATGTTACAACTCTAATTCGAAAGGGATTCGGACTAGACACCGGTCCGAAGTGATCGGAGCACTTTGATTTTTGAAGAAAATCCATAATGTGTACTGGTCTGAAGTGATCGGAGCACTTTAATTTTGAAGGAAATCCGGATTGTGTACCGATCCGAAGCGATATCGGAGCATTTTGATATTTGAAGGAAATCCGAACTGTGTACCGGTCCAAAGCGATTGGAGCATTTAACTCAAGATATCTGTATTGGAAGGTGGGCGTCTGTAAGATTGAACTTGAAATAAAATGCCCATTATTCAGGAGGACGCCTGGAAAATATGGCTTCGAGATGAAATGCCCATTGTTCAGGAGGGCGCCTGGAATATTTGAACGTGAAAATGGAATGCCCACTGTTTAAGAGAGCGCCTGGAAAATTTGGCTTTGAAATGGAATCCCCATTTTTCAGGAGGGCGCCTGGGAAAGCAAGAAGATATATTTTTTTATGTAGGAAAATTGATAAAAAGGGTTATATTATTAATGACTCAGGCAGGCAATAGATGCAAAATGATGGAATTTTGAAATGATATGGTCGGGCCTGACTCGGACTGCCTATGTATCCCAATGGAAATCAGGCCAAGACGTAGTTTGATTATGATAGATGACTGAATCCGATGTGAATTGCCTACTTATTCCTACCAAAGGAAATCAAGTCGCGGCGTATTTCAGAATATATGGAATAATTTTTGGTTTTCTATTACAAAAGTGGGACCGGACCCGACGTGGGTTGCTTACGTATACCCCTAGGGGAAGACAGGTCGGGCATAGTTCTGTTACGACAATACCTAAACAAGACCTGACTCACTTTTTTATTTCTGTATTGTTTGCTGTTTTATAACTTTTTATAGAGAATATTTGAAAATTTGAAGAGTAATGAGTGACTGCGATTTATTGATCGATCATCATTTTGGCTCGACTTTGGTTGGTACCAACAATTAGTTTTGTGCATAAGAATTTTCACCATATACTTTCCGACAAACTGAGATCAGCTTATGGGTAATTCCTATAGCTTCAATTAGTACCTCAAGTATATCTAAGTTCGACAAGATTTGTTCGTCTTGCTTCAATCAAAGGTTTTGAATTCTGCCTATCTCATGTTTCAACTGCCCTCACCAAAAGAAAGTATAAATTTCACACATTTTGAAGTATTTGATGTTTTTTAATATATTTTGAGAAGTACACTTACACTTAGAAAGATGTTCAATGCATGCAGTTGAGATACCATATACTTGACCTTTATGTGAGTATCCACTAATGTGAGAACACTTGGAATAGGATCATGTAGGATTTTGTTATCTGCTTGTAATGTAGGCTTAGGGATTGGTAGGATGTTCATTTTGGATAAAGTGACTAATCCCTCCTTAAGCACCGCATTGTGCCCGTGTCTTCGGATTTCAAACCATACTACGGCACTTGATCTTGATCAACTCGATGTCCTTTTCTTTTTTCTGACTTCTTTTGAACTTGTCTCCTTGTTGGAGGTTCTTCTTCCATTTCTAGAGAATTTTTTTTTTTTTTTAATTTTGAAGTTTCTCTTGCTTTGCAGGAGTTTTTTTCTTCTTTTGTTGGAGTTTCTCCTTTCTGAATTTGTGGAATTTTCTCCTTTTTGTTGAATTTTCTTTGAATTTGCGAAAGTTTTTCTCCTTCTTGTTGGATCCTCCTTTTGAACTTGCGGAGTTTCACGTTTTCTTTTTCCTGAAGTCATATATTTGGTTGTCTTGGACTTTGCATCTTTTTCCTTTATATGCATGTCGCCGTCACTTTGGCCTTCGTCCGAAGTTACACATTTTCAGTGCCGTAAGGAGATTAGGCCAAGAGAGGGTTAGTGCTCGTAAGCACAATGAAGGGCATAGGCTAAGATGTGGTTGTCCAAAGAAAAGTCTTAAGGCTCAAAGGGGGAAATGCTAGGGATTGACGTCATTTGGTAGGCTAGAAAGGCTCAAACGGGTCAAAGAAGACCTACGATCTTTTCCTAAACCAAGCGTTACTCAGGATTTCGCCTCAACAGACATTCGGGCCAAGTTCTAGATCTACAATGCAATACAATAAATTTTAATCCAAAACTCACCACATAATGCACATGAAACGATGAGGTCGGCTTTGTTCTTACCCTAACTATAAGCACGAGATTTTTCAAGCATCACTAAGGTATAATTGAGAGGTACCACAAGAGTCTATGATTTACCCAAAGCTGATCCTTTTCATCATACTACATAAACGCTTGTTCTTTCCGATGCACACTCCTAACTATGTTGGCAGCAAGCAAGTCAATATTTGATAATTTTTCTTTTTTTTTTTCTTTTTCTTTTTGATTTTTTGATAAATGGGACTAAACCCGAGGAAGGGTTCCCTTTTTTTTTTTGGATTTTTATTCTTTGACTTAACAATAATTTTTTTGTTTTTCTCTCTCTTTTTGACTTAATCAATTTTTTTTTATTTCTAAAAAATGGGACCGAACCCGAAGGTTGCCTACGTATCTCATTGAAATGAGAATTAGGTCAAAGCGTAGTTCAGGAAGGGTGGAAAGAAAATATTTTTACATTTACATTTCTTTTTTTTTATTTGAATTTTGAATTAATCAATTTTTGTGATTTTTGATAGAGAGAATTGAATGTAAGATGGGCTTTGTAATTACCGTTCTGATGCGATATCGGGGCATCATAAGTTAGACGGGATTTGTATTACCATTTCGTATAGGAGCATGGACAGGAAAGTGAAATGACGGGTTATGTACCATTCCGTATAGTAGCACTGTTAGTACGGGGCTGGGTACCATTCCGTTTAGGTGCGCTGACAGAAAAGTAAAATGATGGGTTGTATTCCGTTCTGTATAGGATCATTATTAGTACGGGAAGGGTCCTTGATTGATGATTTTTTTTATTTTTGGAAAATGAGACCGAACCCGCAGGTTGCCTACGTATCTCATTGAAACGGGAATCACATAAGGCGTAGTACGGGAAGATTAGAGATAAAGGGAGGTTGTTTTGGATTTATATTTTAATTTTCTCAAGGAAAGAGGATGATATTTTTTATTTTGAAGTTGATGTCTCGCGGGAAGACTTTTAGAGAACCAACAGAGAAAGATGTACAGATATTTGTTTTATATACATATATATATATATATATATATATATATATATATATATATGTAAGGATCTTTGGTCAATTGTGACCCAAATGGCAAGACTTGACCGACTCGTCCAACTAAGGACGAGAAAAACCTTGCCTACGTATCTTGACACGAGGCCAAGAATCAAGCACGCGTATTTCGTGAAGATTAGGGATAGAGGAAGATATTTTGGATTTTTGAATTTTCTCAAGGAGAAATTATGCAGAAATATGTTTTGGATTTTGATTTTCCTTTAATGTCTATAAAAATACTTCGAAGCAACAGAGAAAGATATATACATTTTTATATTTTTTTCAGAGATGACCCTTTCCCAAGGATCTTCGGTCAATTATGACCTAAGTGGCCAGACTTGACCGACTAGTCCAATTAAACACGGGAAAGACCAGACCCGTGACGGGTTGCCTATGTATCTTGACACAAGGTCAGGAATCAGGTACGCGTAGTTCATCAAGTTTGGAGAGTATGAGATATATGATTTTCAACACTTCTTTTACTCTCCTGTTTCAAGGCATTGCAACTAACTATATTAACTGCATCAAAGATATGTATTAAATGCAAGGGTATAGACAAACTCGGAGCGATGCCTCATTTTACCCATGTTTGGGTGCGGCATCTCTAGAGTTGAAGAGTGTCTCCCTCCAGAAGATGTGCCCCAGCTGCTCATTCGAACAGTTGCCTTGATGCCCTGCGAGACGGTTGTTGTGGTTGTCTCCCAATTGACTGCCGGAATATTTTGTTGCGACCTTCCAACTGTTCACATGAACCTTTTGTTGATCATCCTCGACTATTAGCCGGGCCGATTATCTGATCAAGATATAGAAATATAGTGAGAGTAGTGCTGCCATAAAATGATGGAATTAAGAATTGTAACTAACACTCCCCTGATTGTTCGGTTGATGCTCTACACTGTCCCATGTCGGATGCTATTTTTCCCTGCAGTTCCAGGATGATGCACCTTTTGACTGTCCACAAGGACTATTAGATGATCGTCCCCAGTTAATAGCTGGGAACGATGTTATGATCTAATTATCTTACTGATGCTCCACAAGTCTAAGACCGGATTTTATCTCCCGTGAAGTGCCCGGGATAATGTACCTGCAAAACTCAAAGGAGAAAATGCCAGAGTCCCTCTCTGGTGAATTTATAACATTAAAAGGGTGTAGAGTTAGGCCGTGTGGCCAGTGATGTAGTTGATGATGGGTGAAAACTTGATGTTGACATTCTATGACAGTTCTAGAGATGATGTTGTCCTTCCTGCATACAAAGAAAAATTCTTAGTTCGAGGGAAGAGAATTGATTCATGTTGATATGAGGCTGTGATTGTCTTTCTTTGTTTGTCCAAGTCGTGCGAGCATGACACTTCTCGAAGGTTGACTAACAACTTGCCGCTGCAACAAATGTAGGTTGACTTGTATCGAATCCCTGAATTTAGAAAGTGGGACTGAACACCATGACTCCATAGCCAGGTGTTCGAAGAAAGGAGTTGCATCCCATATGTTGGGATTTAAGTCAAATGAGGGTCAGAGTAAGGTTGGTATGATATTTTGATGTTTGAATTTTTTGGGTGAAGTTTGGTTGATGCTCTCGAAGATATCTGGGTTGAGAGCATCATTGCTCTGTTCCAAAAGAACTGCTCCAGTTTCCAATACTGAGGAAATTAGTTAGAAATAGTGGCGAGACCGGACCCTTATGTAAGGTTGCCTACGTATCCTGCCGAGGCAAGAATCAAGTCAAAACGTAGTTCGGGCCAACTATTGGAACTATGAGGAATATGTATGGTTGTCATGAATGGATGATTGTTTCTTGAGAAGGAATGGTTGCGAATGAAAATCCTTGGGTGGGTGGATGGGTGGAGAATGGTAATGGTTGAATAAGAGATAGATGGTAGCATGGCGCATGGATCTGTCTTAATTAACAGAAATCAGTAAAAGTGTAAGGTATAATTGAGAAGAATATGTCAAATTAGTGGAAGAGGCTTCAAACTAAATTGACGTGTCTTTAAAAGGGATGGTAGGATCCAAATGATAGTATGAATATGGGGATGGTCATGAAGACAGGAATGGGCATGTGTATTTGAAAGGTCAAGATTCAACACAAGTCAACAAGAGTTTAGTCAGACAAAGAGAATCTAATAATTGATAACAAATAGGATGTACATGTAATATATAAAGGATACATAACAATGGCAGACAAAGAATATATAACAAATAAATATGCAGCAAATAAAGGATATGCAAGGATTAATTCAGCTAAAGCAAGCTGCAAGATTGTATGTACAGTGACCTAGGAATTCTAAGAGTAGATTTACCTATATTTGGACATGAGTTAAGGACAACTGCAAGATGGTAGTTAACCTCATTTGCTAATCTCTGAAACTAGAGAGTTTGAAAGAAAGTTTGAAGGGGTGAAAAGACAACCCTCGCATGACTTGTGTGTGATTGTGTACGACCGAGAGTCGATAGAAAAGTGATGACAATTTAATAAGGCAACACCATACGCATGTGAAAAAGAATATATAGCACAGTCATGTAACAGAATATACAACATAGACATGTGGGAAACATATACAATATGAGCATGACAGAGAATGCACCGCTTGAAGCGGATGACAAAGAATATACCACTTAAAGTATATGACAAAGAATACACCACTTGAAGCGCATAAAAAAGAATATACTGCTTGAAGTACATGACAGAGAATATACGACTTGGAGCAGACGCATGACAAAGAATATATCTCTTAAAGAAGAGAATATACCGCTTAAAGAAAAAAAAATATAACTTCAAGCAAAGAGTATACAACTTGAAATAGAGAATATACAACTTGAAGATTATACGACTTATATTATGTTACAAAAGAATAGAAATTGGAGTATTGGAGAACCTATAATCCCTCAAATAATTGATCAAATACGCCGTGGTTAGAACCTGAAGTATCCCCAGTAGAGTCGCCATGTTGTTGCACCCTATTTTGCACAAGACAAAACAAACTACAACTCATAGTACTCTACAAGGTTATTTAAAGTTAGAGTCGCCACCTAGTATTTAAGGTATACTAGGACACCTATACTACACTATATAATGTACATTTGATTGTAGTCCGCGAAGCCGTTGAGATTATGAGTAAGAGTTCAAGTTATCTCGAGGGGAAGGTGTTAGACATCCCTCAAGATCCACATAATGTGGTTCCTATGGACTCATTCAAATAAGGGAGGGAAGATTCAAAAGAATAACTAACTACGTCGCAAAGAATTTCTATCATAGAGTAGTCAACACAACTGTCACGTAGTGAATAAATGTTCAAAGTCTGACCATTTCACTTGTGGTAAAATATATACAACAAAATATGTGTCAAGACCCTAAATTTTCTCCGTAGGATGTCATGACGGCACCTAGTCTCTAAGACTAGATAAGCCAACAATATGCGGAAACATTAAATAAGAAATTAAAACTTGAACATCCCAACATTTTCATAAATAGAATCTACCAAAACTCAATACGTATAATCCCAAAACCTGGTGAGATATAAGTCACAAGCTCTAGATACAGTACCGAACAATCTTATACATCACTGTATATCAAAATGTAAAGAAATAAGAAAAGAATGGGATAAAAGGGGACTCCGAGGCCTGCGGACGCGGGCAGGTGTACCTTGAAGTCTCCAAAATAGCAACACAATGCACTAAAATCGAGGCTGATAGGATGTACTTGGATCAGCACAAAAATATGCGCAGAAGTGTAGTACGAGTACACCACAACGGTACCCAGTCAGTTCCAAGCCTAACCTCAGTAGAGTAGTGACGAGGTGGGGTCAAGGCCCTAATTAAGATAATAAGTAACAAGTTAGAGATAATATGATATAATGAAAATGACAGGCAAGCGAACAACAAAGAATATACGGGAATTAACAACCCGGAATCAAGGAAGCTAATACAACACGAAAGAGAAACTAGAATTTACATGTTAAGGAAAACAAGAACCAAACAATATAGCAAATAAAGAATATTAACAGGGGCACTCTCGAGGTACCGCCTCGTAGTTCCAAATCGTAAAAACAAATCACAGTCTTTCCTTATATCACCGCGGGAGCCTTTATATTTGGTTTTTGAAAATTCTTTTTCCGAAATAGCATCTCGCGTTTTAGCCTACCTTATCACACCACATGGCTTCTAGTAGTTCCCCTACTAGCCACGCCTATCAAGCCTACCTTATCTTCCCACATGCGTTTCAATACCCGGACCTTAAACCACCGCATGCATATCAATAATCACAACAGCATAGCAGAAACCTCGTGCAACAATAACAACCGCACTGCAGAAACCTCATGCAAACAATAACAACCGCACAGCAGAAACCTTGTGCAAACAACCAAATAATCACCTCAATAATAACACGAAATCCAAAACACAACAACTGAACTAATGATGTTCCATGGATAGCAATTTCAAGTAAAGAATTCCAACAGTTAAATAATGAACACGGAAATCAAGAAAAATAAGTAATTCAACTAAACATGTGATACAAGTTGCAAATAGGAGATAAGACAAGTTGACATGTGAAATTAGGCTAAACATGATGACTATAACGTGCTAAAATAACTCAATTAAGGCATGAAAAGGAAACTACGTAGCAAAAACTGCATTTTCAATATTTAGCACATGTACGCACTCGTCACCTTGCGTACACGGCCTTCACATGTCACAAATTATCACCAAAATACCAAATCCTATGGGGAATTTCCCCCAGACAAGGTTAGACAGGTCACTTACATCAAACCATGCTCAATCAATCAATTAGAAGGCCTTTCCCTCGATTTTCCAACTCCGAACGGCTCGAATCTAGCCAAAAAAAATTCATACTATGAATATAACTATAGGATGTTAGTTTAAATAATGAAATAATGGTTTTTGCAAGAATTGGAAAAATTGCTCCAAATAGTCGACCCGAGCCTACGCTCGGAGCCCGACCAAAATCATAAAAAATCCGAACACCCATTCGATATCGACTCCAATCATACAAGAATTATCCAAATCTGACCTTATTTAGCTTTTCAAAACACAAAAACTTGGTCTAAGAACTTCTACACTTTTTTCCCAATTTTAAACTCCAAAACCATAATTAAAAGGTGTAATTGACAGTAGATTCATGGGAATTAATCAAAAATGAGTCAAGAATCCTTACCTAAGTGCTTCCTCTGAAAATCCCTCAAAATATCGCCTCAATCCGAGCTCTCAAAGTCCCAAAAATGAAAATGAAGCAAACCCTCAAAAAATCCTCTCTTCTGCCCAGTTATGTCGCACCTGCGGACAATAATCGCAGGTATGAATTTCAGTTTAAGTCCACAGAGTTTTCTTCTGCGAGCCAAGGGTCGCACCTCCACGTACACGCCTGCGACAAAACGTGTCGCTCCTGCGCATCTTCTCACCGCAGAAGCGATGCTGCTTCTGCTAAACCTGTTCCACACCTGCGAGCCCTAGCCTGGGCTTCCTTCTCCGCCTCTGTGTTCCCTCACTCGCACATGCGGGTCCATACCTGCCGTCATAACCTCCGCAAGTGCGACGACACCAAAAGTTGTGATTTTTCAAAAAAAATCACAAGTCCAACAATTGATCTGATATCGACCCGAATCACCCACGAGGCCCCAGGACCTCAATCTAATATACCAACAAGTCCTAAAACACGATACGAACTTAGTCGAGGCCTCAAATCACTTCAAAAAACATCAAAAACACGAATCGCACCCCAATTCCAGCCTAACAAACTTATAGACTTTTAACTTCTACATTCGACGTCGAGTCCGATTGACCTCATATTTTGCACACAAGTCCTAGTTGACATTACAGACCTATTCCAACCTGCGGAATCGAAATCCCACCCCGATATCAAAATCCACTTCCGGTCAACCTTCCCAATAATCTTCCAACTTTTCAACTTTCGCCAATTAACGTCGAAATGATCTATGGACCTCCAAATCAACATCTGGACATGCTCCTAAGACTCAAATCACCATACGGAGCTATTGGAACCGCCAAGACTCCATTCTGAATTCGTCTTCACACAAGTCAAGCTACGAACAACTCCTACGACTTAAACTTCCAATTTAGGGACTATGTGTCACATTTCACTCCGAAACTCACTTGAATCCAAAACCAAACATCCCGGCAAGTCACGTAACCATAATATAACATAGAGAAGAAAATAAATAGGGGATATGGGCTAATACACTCAAAACGACCGTCCGGGTCGTTACATCCTCCCCCTCTTAAAATAAACGTTCCTCCTCGAACGAGTATAGAGACATACCTGAAGTGGTGAAAAGATGAGGATAACGGCTACGCATATCCTGCTTAGTCCCCAAGTCACCTCCTCGACTGGCTAACCCCTCCACTGGACCTTAATTGAAGCAATGTTCTTCGACCTCAACTTTTGGACCTGCCTGTCCAAAATGACCACCGGCTCCTCAACAAAAGATAGATCCTTGTCCAACTGGACTAAGCTGAAGTCTAACACATGAGATGGATCGCCGTGATACTTTCGGAGCATAGAAACATGGAACACTAGATGAACTGCAACTAGACTAGGTGGTAGTGCAAGTTTGTAGGCCACCTCTCCAACCGTCTCAAGAATATCAAAAGATCCGATTACCTAGGGCTCAGCTTGCCCTTCTTCCCGAACCTCATAACCCCCTTCATGGGTGAAACCCAGAGCAAGACCCGCCCCCCAACCATGAATGCAACGTCGTGAACCTTTCGATCCGCATAACTCTTCTGCCTGAATTGGGCTGTACGAAGTCGATCTTGAATCAATTTAACATTTTCCAAAGCATCCTGAACCAAGTCTGTACCCAATAGCCTAGCCTCACCCGGCTCAAACCAACCCATCATAGACCGACATCGCCTACCATACAAAGCCTCATACAAGGCCATTTAAATGCTCGACTGATAATTGTTGTTGTAGGCAAACTCTGCAAGCGGCAAGAACTGATCCCAAGAACCCCTAAAATCCATCACATACGCATGAAGCATGTCCTCTGATATCTGAATAGTGCTCTCGGACTGTCCGTCCGTCTGAGGGTGAAATGATGTACTCAACTCCACCCGAGTACCTAACTCATGTTGTACAGCTCTCCAGAACCGCGAGGTAAACTGCGTACCCCGTTCCGAGATGATAGATACCGGCACGCCATAAAGCCTAACAATCTCGTGAATATAAATCTGAGCCAACTACTCTGAAGATTAAGTAGTCACCACTGGAATGAAGTGAGCTGACTTGGTCAATCTATCCATAATCACCCAAACTGCATCGAACTTACTCTGAGTCCGCAGGAGCCCAACAACAAAATCCATAGTAATCCGCTCCTATTTCCACTCCAAAATCTCTAGCTTCTGAAGCAATCCACCTGGCCGTTGATGCTCATACCTCACACGCTGGTAATTTAGGCACCGAGATACATACTCCACTATGTCCTTCTTCATTCTCCTCCACCAATAATGCTACCTGAGGTCTTGATACATCTTCGCGGCACCTGAATGAATCGAGCACCACGAACTGTGAGCCTCTTGGAGAATCAACTCACGCAAGCCATCTACATTGGGCACACCTAGTCTGCCCTGCATTCGTAATACATCGTCATCTCCAATGACCTCCTTGGCATCGTCATACTGTACCGTGTCCTTGACGACAAGCAGATGGGGGTCGTCATACTAATGCTCTCTGATACGGTCATAAAGAGAAGATTGAGAAACCACACAAGTCAAAACTCGACTCGGCTCAGAAGCATCCAATCTAACAAACTGGTTGGCCAAGGCTTGAACATTCAAGGCTAATGGCCTTTCTACTACAGGTAGATATGCTAAGCTACCCAAAATCTCCGCCTTGCTACTTAAGGCATCGGCCACCACATTGGCCTTCTCGGGATGATATAGAATGGTGATATCATAGTCCTTGAGCAACTCTAACCACCTTCGCTGCCGCAAGTTAAGATCCTTCTATTTGAACAGATGTCGTAGACTCCGGTGATCGGTGTAGACCTCACAAGGGACACCGTACAAATAGTGCCACCAGATCATCAAGGCATGAACAATAGCTGCTAGCTCGAGGTCGTGGACAGGATAGTTCTTCTCATACACCTTCAGCTGTCTAGACGCGTAGGCAATCACCCTACCGTCCTGCATCAACACCGCGCCGAGACTAATGCGCAACGCATCACAATACACAATATAAGACCCCAAACCTGTGGGCAATACCAACACTAGGGTTGCAGTCAAAGCAGTCTTGAGCTTTTGAAAGCTCTCCTCACACTCCTCGGTCCACTTGAACGGAGCACCCTTCTAGGTCAATCTGGTCATAAGTGCTGCAACAGATGAGAAACCCTCCACGAATCAACGGTAATACCCCACCAAACCAAGAAAGCTCCGAATCCCCATAGCGGAGGACAGTCTGGGCCAACTTTGCACTGTTTCAATCTTCTTCAGATCTACTTTGATCCCCTCACTCGACACTATGTGGCCCAAAAATGCATCTGAATCTGGCCAGAATTCACATTTCGAAAATTTTGCATATAACTTCTTCTCTCTCAAGGTCTGAAGCACAATCCTTAGGTGTTGCTCATGATCCTCCCGACTACGGGAGTACACAAGAATGTCGTCAATAAACACAATGATGAACGAGTCAAGATAAGGCTAAAATACCATGTTCATAAAGTGCATGAATGCTACTAGGTCATTGGTCAGCCCAAAAGACATCACAAGGAACTTGTAATATCCTTACCGAGTCCTGAAGGCAGTCTTCGAGATATTTGGCTACCGAATCTTCAACTGATGATAGCTTGAACACAAGTCAATCTTAGAGAACACTCTGGCACCCTGTACCTGATCAAATAGTTCATCAATACGTGGAAATGGATACCTGTTCTCCACTGTGACCTTGTTCAACTGTGAAAATCGATACACATACGCATAGAACCATCTTTCTTCTTTACAAATAAGACTGGAGCACCCCAAGGCGACACACTGGGCTGGATGAAGCCCTTATCAAGCAACTCTTGCAACTGTTCCTTTAACTCTCTCAATTGTGTTGGGGCCGTACGATAGGGTGGAATAGAAATAGGCTGAATGTCCGGTAACAAATCAATACCAAAGTCGATATCTCTGTCGGGCGGCCTGCCCAGAAGATCTACTGAGAATACATCTGGATAATCCCTCACTACCAGAACTGACTCGACGGTAGAAGTATCAACACTTACATCTCTCACATATTCCAGATACACATCACACCCCTTCTCAACCATCCGCTGAGCCTTTAGAAATGAAATAATTCTGCTAGGAACATAATCTAAAGTACCTCTCCACTCTATCCGCGGCAGAATATCAAAGTCTACCATACTGAGCAACAAAAAATTGGCTTTGGTCTCAAAACCACCAAGAAAAACTAAACATGACCGATACACACGGTCAACAGTAGACACATAGACGGGAGAACTCAAAGAATCACGGGATACGCCCAAATACAAAGCAAAATAAGATGACACATAGGAATAAGTGGAGCCTGGATCAAATAAGACTGATGCATCTCTATGAAAGACCGGAATAATACCTGTGATGACAGAGTAATATGCAACAACCTCCATCCTAGCAAGAAGAGCATAATATCTGGCCTAGCCTCCCCTTTAGGGCGACCTCTAACTGTCCGACCTACACCTCTAGCTAGTTGTGCAGGTGGGGTGGCAGCTGGTGTGGCGACTATGGACTGAGAAACATGAGGACCCGATGGAATACGCAGAGCCTGAGTAGTTTGTGGAGGTGCACCCCACCTGAGTCTGGGGAAATCCCTCACCATATGACGAGTGTCACCACACTCAAAACAAGCTCTCGGAGGATGTGGTTGCTAAGGCTGGCTTGGGCCTGATCGGCTAGACTAAAAGCTGAAAGCACCCCGTGCAGGAGGTGCACTAGATATTGGCGGTGCATAATAAGGAACCTAAGGCCTAGGAGTGGCTGGAATACCGCTGGAAGCTGGAAGTGTGGAATGAACAGGGCGACTCACATAGCCCCTACCATGACAAGCTACAGCTGGGGCACGGGTACCACTGTATGTGCCTGAATCTCGAGACCTCTTGGCCTCCCTCTCCTCTCTCTCCCGAGTCAACATACCCTCCAATCTCCTAGCAACCCCCACTACCTGCTGATATGCGATGTTCATCTCCAACTCTCAGGCCATGCTAAATCTGATACTAGAATTGAGCTCATCGATAAATAGACGGACCCACTCTCTAACAGTGGCAACCAAGGCTGGTTCATGCGTAGCGAAATCACTTAACCGGACCGCATACTCCGACACGGTCACAGAACCCTGGCACAACTGCTCGAATTCTATGTGCCATGCATCTTTGAGACTATGGGGAACATATTCCTTTAAGAACATATCCGAGAACTGAGTCCAAGTGAGTGAAGCTGCCTCTGCCGGACAACCCAACTCATATGCCCGCTACCACTAATAAGCCGCTCCCTAAGCTGGAACATAGTGAAAGCAACCCTACTAGACTCCGCAACACACATAGTACGGAGGATTTGGTGGCACTCCTCAAGAAAACCCTGGGCATCCTCTAACGCCAAGCCATTGAAAGTAGGAGAGTGGTACTTCTTGTACCTCTCGAGCCTGAGCTGCTCCTTCTCAGAAGTTGCTGCCCTTACCTCGAGCTGAACTAGGACTATCGGCTCCATGGTATGACCTCTGGGACCTGGTCAACTCGAACCCGCTGCTCTGGGGTACAGGCGGTGGGATTCTATGCTCCTTCCCCCGCCTGAGACGTAACAGGAGCAAGTGGGATCAACCCTACCTAAGCTAAAGTGCCGAACTTGCTCAGAAACTGGGCGAGAGTCTCCTAGAGAGCTGGTGCAATAACAGGCGGCTCAGGTGCCTGCCCTCCAACTGGAGCTACTGGTCGCTCCTCTATAGCAGCTCGTGCAGGTGCTCTGGCTGCACCACGTGGACGTCCTCGGCCTCTCACGGCTCTAGTAGTGGCACGGGCGCCTGGTCATCTGATCCAGCTGTACGTGTCTTTACCATCTGTGTGAGAATAGAAAGATAGAAGTTTAGAATCCAAAGTCAAAGATTTTGCATGATAAGAAATCAAAGATGTGAAGCTTTTCCTAACAGTTCCATAACCTCCCGAAGATAAGTACAGACGTCTCCGTACCGATCCGCGAGACTCTACTAAACTTGCTTGTGACTCATAACACCTATGAACCTAGAGCTCTGATACCAACTTGTCACGACCCCAAATTCCCTTCGTAGTATGTCATGACAGCACCTAGTCTCTAAGACTAGGTAAGCCTAACAATATGCAAAAATATCAAATAAGAGATTAAAACTTGAACATCCCAACATTTTAATAAATAGAATCTACCAAAACTCAATACGTACAATCCCAAAACCTGGTGAGATATAAGTTACAAGCTCTAGATACAGTACCGAACAATCATATACATCACTGCCTATAAAAATGTAAAGAAATAAGGAAAAAACACGGGATAGAAAGGGACTGCGAGGCCTGCAGGCGCAGGCAGTGTACCTTGAAGTCTCAGAAGCAGCAACACAATGCACTTAAATTGAGGCTGATAGGATGTAACCGGATCAGCACAAAAACATGTGCAGAAGCATAGTATGAGTACACCATAACAGTACCCAGTAAGTGCCAAGCCTAACCTCGGTAGTGACGAGGTCGGCTCAAGGCCCTACTGAAGATAATAAGAAACAAGTCAGAGATAATATGATATAATGAAAATGACAGGGAAGCGAACAACAAAGAATTTACAGGAATTAACAACAGGAAATCAAGGAAATCTAATATAACACGGAGGAAAACAAGAATTTACTTGTTAAGAAAAACAAGAACCAAACAATACAGCAAATAAAGAATATCAACAGGGGCACTCCCGAGGTATTGCCTCCTAGTCCCAAATCGTAAAAACAAATCACAGTCTTTCCTTATATCACCGCGGGAGCCTTTATATTTGATTTTTAAAATCATTTTCCCGAAATAGCATCCCGCGTTTTAGCCCACCTTATCACATCGCATGGCTTCTAGTAGTTTCCCTACTAGCCACGCATATCAAGCCCACCTTATCTCACCGCATGAGTTTCAACACCCAGACCTTATACCACTACATGCATATCAATAATAACAATGGCACGGCAGAAACCTCGTGCAATAATAACAATCGCAAGGCAGAAACTTCGTGCAAACAATAACTGCACGACAGAAACCTTGTGCAAACAACTAAACGATCACCTCAACAATAACACAAAAGCCAAAACACAATAACTGGACTAATGATGTTCCAAGGATAGCAATTTCAAGTAAAGAATTCCCGCAACTAAGTAATGAACGCGGAAATCAAGAAAAATAAGTAATTAAACTCAACATGTGATACAAGTTGCAAATATGAGATAAGACAAGTAGACATGTGAAATTAGGCTAAACATGATGACTACAACATGCTAAAGTAACTCAATTAAGGCGTGAAAAGGAAACTACATAGAAAAAATTGGAATTTCAATATTTAACCAGTGTACGCACTCGTCACCTTGCGTACACGGCCTTCACATATCACAATTTATCACCAAAATACCAAATCCTAAGGGAAATTTTCCCCACCCAAGGTTAGACAAGTCACTTATCTCAAACCATGCTCAATCAATCAATTAGAAGGCCTTTCCCTCAATTTTCCAACTCCGAACGGATCGAACCTAGCCAAAAGAATTTCATAGAATAAATATAACTATAGGAAGTTAGTTTAAATAATGAAATAAAGACTTTTGAAAGAATTGGAAAAAACGCTCCAGAAAGTCGACTCGAGTCTACATCTCGAAACCCGACCAAAATCATAAAATCTGAACACCCATTCGATATCGAGTCCAACCATACAAGAATTATCCAAATCCGACCTCATTTAGCCTTTCAATATCCAAAAACTTGGTCTAAGAACTACACTTTTTTCCCCAATTTTAAACTCCAAAACCATAATTAAAAGGTATAATTGACAGTAGATTCATGGGAATTAATCAAAAAGGAGTCAAGAATCCCTAACCAAATGCTTCCTCTTAAAATCCCTCAAAATCTCACCTCAATCCGAGCTCTTAAAGTCCCAAAAATGAAAATGAAGCAAACCCTTGAAAAATCCTCTTTTCTGCCTAGTTATGTCACACCTGCGACCTTACTGCTGCATCTGCGGCTCCACACCTGCGGACAATCATTGCAGGTACGAATTTCACTTAAGTCCACAGAGTCCTCTTCTGCGAGCCAAGGGCCGCACCTCCGCGTGCACGCCTGTAACAAAAAGTGTCGCACCTGCGGCCACAGTCTCTCCTGTGCATCTCCTCACCGCAGGAGCAATGCCATTTCTGCGGAACCTTTTCTGCACCTGCGAGCCCTGGCCTAGGTTGCCTTCTCCGCCTCTCCATTCCCTCACTCGCACATGCAGGTCCTCACATGCAGTCATAACCTCCGCAGGTGCGACGACTCCAAAAGCTTGTGATTTTTAAGAAAAAAGCACAAGTCCAACAATTGATCCGATATCGATCCGAATCACCCCCTAGGCCCCTGGGACCTCAACCAAATATACCACCAAGTCCTAAACATGATACAAACTTTGTCGAGGCCTCAAATCACCTCAAACAACAACAAAAACACGAACCGCACCCCAATTTAAGCCTAATGAACTTTTAGACTTTTAACTTCTACATCAATGCCGAACTCTATCAAATCAAGTCCGATTGACCTCAAATTTTTCATGCAAGGCTAATTGACGTTACGGACCTATTCTAACTTTTGGAATCTAAATTTCACCCCGATATCAAAAAGTCCATTCCCGGTCAAACTTCCGAAAAATCTTCCAACTTTCACCAATTAACGCCGAAATGACCTACGGACCTCCAAATCAACATCTGGACACGCTCCTAAGACTCAAATCACCATACGGAGCTATTGGAACCACCAAGACTCCATTTCGAAGTCGTCTTCACACAAGTCAAACTACAGACAAGTCCTACGACTTAAACTTCTAATTCAGGGACTATGTGTCTCATTTCACTCTAAAACTCACCTGAAACAAAAACCAAACATCCCGGCAAGTCACGTAACCACAGTATAACATAGAGAAGGCAATAAATAGGGGATCGAGGCTAATACACTCCAAACGACCAGCCGGGTCATTACAATATACAAGCAAATTAATAAATGAAAATTTTTTTGGGATTTGATTGAAAGAATTGGGTTCAAAATAGAGTATAAAGGAAACTTCGACTTACAATTTAAGCCAAACACTATAACTATACAAGGTTAGACTTAATTGAATACATATAATATAAGGTGAAGAATTATCATTGGATAAAAAACAACTAGCAATTAGCTTAAAGAAATAACCAAATAAAGTAGGAGGAGTTGTCATGATAGGGAAGCATAAGAAAGAAATTATCCACATAAATCTTACATGTGACAATTGAGTAATTAAATCAAACAAGGAATGTATATCAACAATGAGATGTTCTCAAAAGGTTTGAATAAAGCTGAAGAAATTAATATATGATTAAAGTCAAATAATTACTACAATGAGTTGTGTTAACTATATAAGAAAAATCTGTGAAAAATGAATAAATAAGGAGACAATTATCTCCAAAAAAGAGTGAGTGTTTTGTGATTGACTAAAATACTTGTCTAAATGTATAAAGAATAAAACGTAAAAAAAGTTTGTCAAGATGTGTAAGTATAGAGGAATATTGAGTTTTATGACAAAAGAAAATTAAGACCATATAAGAAAGACCTTAGAGTTTGTTTTAAAAGAATTGAATAAACAAATAAATACTAATAAAATGCATACATCGACAATCAAACAAATACACAAAGAGGCTAAGAATATTATAAATCCTGTACAAGAATAGCCTTTAAGACAATAACTCATGGAGAATGTTGGCAATTATCGGGTTAGGCCCAAATGGATGTAGCAATTGAATTAATCCTAAATATGGTAGACTCAATTATGATTTTTACAAGTTATGTTTATTTGAAGTAAAATAGTTGAAATACTTTACAAAGAGATTGGTTTAAAAGAAAGATGCTAATGTAGTTGTTAAAAAAAGGGTAAAATTCCTATTTTGAAAAGGAAACAACATGCGTTTCATTTATGTATGCAACCAATTCAATTAAGTATGCATACATTAACCTAATTAATCGTCTAAGTTGTAAAATATATATTTGACATTCTAAATTTGTGTACACAACCTTGCAAGAATTATTTAACATACAATATTGTGGGTTGGCGGATTATTAGCTAGATGCAATTCATCCTAAGTGTTTAACAAACAGACTAATATCAAAGAAAGCAAGCAACACATATATCTATATTTTTACTATACCTGCGATTTTGGATACATCCTAGAATAGGAAGTAGAAGCAGGGAGCTTGACGAGGACTTGTCTTTCTATCTTCGAGTGTCATCTTCCGAAAGTAACTTCGTGTGATAGTACCTCGCAAGACAAGAGAGATGAAATTATTAGTAAAGTATAAAGTAAATAATAAACTAATTTATTTTGGAAATCATTTTATTTGAAAATGTTTTTGAAAGATTATTTTTTGAAAATGTTTTTGGAAAATTATTTTTGGAAATAGTTTGAAAACTTTTGGGAAATTATTTTTGGAAAATAGTTTAAAATAATATAGGAGGTTTAGATATGTATTTTCTGATATTCGTCTTGACATGAGAACGGGAACCACCTCGGTAGCAACTCTGGTGTCTAACTGTATCACCTCGCATAGGTTGTTGGTTAGTGTTCTCATCTTTTTCCTTTTTCGATGTCTATCATCATTGCCTCGTTATTATAGAGCCTAGTCTGAAGGGTCATACGGGGCATTGTGGCCTCAAAATAATTATTCTCATCGGCCTCAATGTTGGAGCAAAATCAAGCGAGTAATAGTGAGGAATCAAATAACTGCTCCGACAAACATAGTCCTGTGTCACAGAAGAATAGCTAGGATCAGTATGACGAATTTTTCCAGCAACAGCAAATTAAGGAACCAAAAGAGCCAAAATGATGGAATATCATTCCAATATCGGAAATTGCATCAAGAACACAAGACCAACAAAAGTAATCTAAGTCAATCTCCATTGGCAAGCAAACAATGGCACATTATTGCCTTACCAATACAAATATTGATCAAACATTTAGCAAAAGAAGATCTCATAAATTACTAATGAAGCAGAACAGAGTTCACGGGAAAATAGAGCAAAACATCATCAGTCATTAACAGGACCAAATAGGAAACACCAAAGCCCAGAAACGACTATAGCAATTAACAGAAATGATGACAACAACAAATCACAACTGGATCGCCATTCCTAACAAGAGCAGCCATGGACTAACACAATCACATGAACATATAGCAGTAACACATGGCAAAAAGAAAATCTCAATCAACTATTTTTTGGCCAGATTCCGGTAGGAACTCCAGCGAGCCGCTGTTAACAAAAACTTGGAGTAAAATAATACTTAAACCATAAGCAGCAACAACACAACGAAATAAGCCATTGTAAGATAGCAAAGTTGCCTGAGTTCATGGAGATCGCCAGAAAATGATTTAGCAGCGCCGCTTCCACGGCAAACGCCGGAACGACGCCAGAAACAGAAGGGATATCATCAAAGTTCACCCATTCAGCCAGATGAAAAGATCTGGTAGTTTTAAGCTAAAACCAGCCGGTTTAATGGAGGTCACCAGTGTTTGAGAGCTCGTCGGTGATGTCCGCCTCAACAAAATAGTGATGGGAAAGTAGGAGGGGTGAGGGGTGAGAAAGATGAGAAAAAAAGCTCAACGATGGCAGCCATGGATGGCCGGCTGGCTCGTGGTAGCGCTGGTGTCCGCCGTTGGCTTCGAGAGAGAGAGAGAGATGATGGTGAGAGTATTTTGAGGGATTTTGAGGGAGGAGGGTAGCGGTTGCTTATCTCTCCTCTTGAGAGAGAATGAGATATAGGTTTTTTTTTTTTTGGGTGTAAAATCTGAGGGGTAGGTCTTGTGTGTAGAGTAGGAGACTTAAAGGGTAAGATTTAGGGTGCGACAAAAGGTGAGCTTTATCCAATGGGCAAAGGGGTTTACCCATGGGGTAAGATAGTGTCATGTCATATCGATTGACATGTCACATCAATATGATTTGTCATATAGCATGTCTGGTCATATCAAATGCATAGTCACATCGGACGTTAACAGGACATTAAGTTTGACTGGACTTGATCCGTATTTTAAAGTAAATTCTGCTGACTTCCATGTAAATTAAATAGATTGTACTACAAATTAAAATATAATTATTTAATAAATTGTGATTTGTGGTATTTATTGAAATGTCAACTACTACAACAATACTGTAGTAATTATCATTTTATTTTTTGAAAGACAATAAATTGATAGAATATCCTAATATTTGAAAAATAGGACAATTATCAATAAATTGTTTGAAATTTATAAAAATCCACAAAACGGTAATATTTAACTAATTGCAATAAAACGATAGAAATTCTCCCATTTTGTAAAAATAGGAATAATTATCAATAACTTGCATTAAAGTTAAATAATGTGCGAAAACTTCATTTTTATCAATTTTTTGATTAGGAAGCCTACAGAAGTTAACTTTAAATACGGAGAGTCAAGATTGAGTGTCAACAGGACCAGCACAATAAGATCAGGCACAAAAATCAGAACAGGTACGGTATAACCAAAGGTCGGCGCAGAGAGATATAAACCCTTTCTCGCGGGCTGAAAAGGAAGAAGAAGCAACGAAATACAATGGTCAAAATTCTAGACCGAAATTCGCATATTATGATTTCAATATAAGTAGGTGTGATGGCCTAAAGAAGAGGTCAGACCCAAGTAAAAGAAGTCAGAAATTTTGGTGCGAATTTCATAATAATCATGGATATAGAACAGCGGATTGCAGGCTTTTGTAAGGTGAAGTCGATTATCTTCGAGAGAAAGGTTTTTTCACAGACCTACTCTGCGAGAAAGATAAACAGACTTACATGAAAAACAGAAAAAATGAGGAGCCACCAAGGCCTCCTTCTCCGAAGAGGATAGTAAACGTCATAACTAAGGATGAAGAAGTCAATGGAGTGATATACAGCAGTGAAGGAAACAGCTAAAATGTTCGTAATGCATGGAAAGCATATTCGGCAAATTTTAGCGGGAGAAAGTATAACATTCGACGATGAGAATGCAGATGGCCTATTCATTCCAATAACAATGCATTGGTAATTTATTTACTTGTTTCATGATAATATTATAAAAAATGTTTTACTTGATTCATGAGCTCTGAGAATATCATACTACTACGAGTGGTCAAAGAGATGCAAGTAGCTGATCAAATCATACCAAAGACACGATCTTTATCTGGATCTGATAATTCAAGTGTGATTACAAAAGGGAAGGTTACATTATCAACTTTCACAGAAGGAGTGATTAAGGACACTAATTTTCAGGTGGTGGAAGATGACATGGCTTACAACATAAATTTAGGGATCGAGTTATCAAATTTCCATCACAGTGGAAAATACGACAAATCAGGAGTGATCAGCATGTAACTCAAGAAACAAATTGGTGGCTATTGCCAGTGGTGTAACCAAAATTAACGAAGAAAAATTGCAATTATAGCATCAAGCGGAGGAGACAACTGAACCCTCAACAGTCATTGTATCAGGCATGGAAGCTAAAGCAGACATTAACGGGAGACCAGATGTGATCGCGGAACCAAAATAAAATGATACAACAAAAATAACATCGAAGGAACTTGAGCCTATAATCTTGTTCGTTAACTAGCCTGAGAGAAAACTTTATATCGGATCAAATCTTAGCCTAGGGCTAAGAGGTAAGTTAATTAAATTTTTACGAGCGGACTCTGATTGCTTTGCATGGCCACATTCAAATATGATAGGTATTCCACTGGAGGTAATGACTCACAAACTCAATGAAAATCCTTTAGACACTCCGGTAAAACAAAGAACAAGAAACAAAGATCTTTCAAGAACCAGATGATAGAAGATGATGTAAATATACTCTTAAAAATTGGGTCTATTCGCGAAGTTAAATATCTGATTGGATAGCAAATACTGTTGTTATACCAAAAAAGAATGGTAAGTGTCGAGTATGTGTGGATTACACAGAGTTAAAAAAAGCTTGTCCTAAAGATTTTGTTCATCTACCGCATATTGATCAACTAATCGATTCTACTGCTGGTCGTGAGCTTTTGAGTGTTTTAGATGCTTATTCTAGATACAATCAAATTAAAATGAATCCAGAAGACGGGGAAAAACTTCTTTCATTAGTGATCGGGGGACTTATTGTTACAAGGTTATGCCCTTTGGTTTGAAAAATGTAGGAGGCACATATTAAAGATTGGTGACTAAAATGTTCAAAGAACATTTATGGAAAACTACAGAGGTATACATTGATGAAATTCTAGTTAAATCAATACAAGCAGAGTACCACCTCGAGCATTTGAGAGAAATTGTCACGTCCCAATTCTCACCATAAGCTGTGATGGCGCCTAACATTATCGTAAGGCAAGCCAACAATTTAATGAACATGATAATCTGTGGTTCATAACACATTTTAAAACAATGGTGAAATAATTAAGCGAAATACTAACATTTTCTTCAAAATTAGAATATGATCAAAATCTAATACCGAATGCCGTAACAGAAATACATCCAAAATTAATAGTCTAAGTTCTCAAAACCTGATGTCACAAGTGCATGAACATCTGCTAGAATATATAATACTACTAAAACAGCTGTCTAGAATAGAAATTAGAAAGAATACAATAATGGATAAGAAGGGGACTGCATGTGCTGCGGATCGTAACATGGAATGAAGCTCACCACAACATCTCCTGAATAGTTGTGCCATGCACCCGTGTGACCACCAAATGTACCCGTCTCAGTACCTGCACCATTAGTGTAGAAGTATGATATGAGTACGTAAATCAATGCATACCCAATAAGTATCTAGCCTTACCTCGAAGAAGTAGTAATGAGAGGCCGACATCGATACTTACTAGTGGTCCAATAATTAAGAACAATAATCAAGCATGGGAAGTAAAAGCAACAAAGCAGATGCATGTGTATAACACGATCCTCAACATAAGAGTAAATAAGTCCTTAAATACCAGTCTACTACCTGGCGTGGAATACATAATGATCAATACCGAATAAAATGTCACATCCCAAGTCAGAAAGACTCCTAAGTAGCTGACTCCTTATCGAATATTATGCACGATTCTGCCGAGGCGAACGACCCGATCCTATAAAAGTGGTGGTACAATAATCTTGTCGTGGCGTATGACCCGATTCAATAAGAATATATTACATGATATTGCTAAGGCAAATGACCTGATTCCATAAGTGTGTGTCACATAATACTACTGAGGCGAACGACCTGACCCCATAAGAATACGACTGAGGGGTTTGACCCGATCCCATAAGAATACTATTGAGGCGTTCATCCCGATCCCATAAGAATATAAAACTTTTGTGGGTCACTAGACCCACTCACGAATATACGTGTGGGCTATGAAATTCAAGAAACTTTCGGCACGAATACGCACAATATGGTAGAAATCCGTAAAAGGAAGTATAATTTTTGCTACTAATTAAGTAGCTCATCAAGTATCTAAAACAGCAAGGTTCGATACTCTATATAAGTCCAGTCTCAAGCTAAAAATAATAATTAAGACATTTAAACATGCAAGAATAACTCAATTAATACAATTAAAACATGGCGTAATCTAAATCTACCTGGACATAATCAGGAATTCTAGCATACGCATGGACACTCATCACCTCATACGTGGGTAGCTCCCATAACACACGCACATAAAAATATAGCACTTAAGGGGTAGATTCCCTATCACAAGGTTAGACAAGAGACTCACCTTGCTCCGAAATCCGATAACCGACTCTAATGCCTCTCTAATACCTCAAACCAATGCCAAATGATCTGAAACTGGTCAAAAGAACATGGAAAGCAATCAAAATATGCTCAAAGACTCGGTTCTCAAATTTACACGAAAAGTCAACAAAGCAACCGACCGGGCCATGTGCCCCGAGTTCAAAAATTCTCGAAGATAAATACTACCCATAATATCACGAACTCAATTATATAATTTATTTTTAATTCCATGTCCAATTTCGTAGTTAAAATTCAATAATACAATTTCTAGGTTATTTCCCAAAATCTCACAATTTCTACAATTTTTCAAGTCAAATCCATATATAATCTATGTATTTAACTCACAATGAGTGGTAATCACTTACTATGCGAAGCCCCAGACCAGGGCACTACGCGAACACGCAGCGTCACCCCCGAACGTGAAGAACAGCAGACCTCCAGCTCCAGATCATCCTTCGTGATCGTTACTCACTATCCGCGATCGCGATGCATACCAAAGACACCAGAAACCAGCAGTTGTAAATCAAAGGGCAATGGTTCGAAACCATCCCGAAATACACCCGAACCCCCGTAACCCCGTCAAATCACACCTACAAGTTCCCATACCTTATCTAAACTTATCCAAAGGCTCGAAACACCACGAACATCAAAACCAAGAATCGACTATCAAAATTCTTCTCTTAACTTCCAAACCTTCAAACTTCGCCGAACGCTTCCGAATCACACTTAGATATCTCGAATTATGACCAAACTTCAACACAAGTTCTAATCAACTAAATGAACCTATCCAAGGTCCCGGAACACCACCGGAGTCTGATAACACCGAAGTCCACTCCAAGTCAAACTTAGCAAATTTTAAAACCTTCAAAATGTAAACTTTCGATAATTAACGCCGAAACGCTCTAGACCAAGCAAATTCTTTTCGTCACATTCGAACTTCCTATTATAGAATCCACCTCAAGGATAATCTCCCTCGAATCATTAACGCTGGAAATACCGATTCAAACCTGAAGTTTCAACATACCGTTATCTCCGATAACCGCTTCTTAGGTACCACTTCACAACACCATACCCCCAAAGGCAAAGAAATGAAGACTATCATATTGACGAGCCTTAATGTGTTCAAACAAGGACGACGACACCACAACACAAACAAGTTTTCCACCAATTTCGAGGATATCAAATCTCGCTACTCCGTCAACCAAAGCATGAACATCCATAGCCCAATTCCCTCCTTTGCGCTGGAATTAAATACCGAATCTTTCAATCACGAACTGAATAATCCTCTTCCTAAAGCATTCACTATAGCAACAAATAAGTAAATAACCCACTGTTCACACCAACACTGCATGATAACGAAGCGAGAAACATCACAATGCACTGTATATAGCCCCAAAACCATAAGCGACACCAACACTGGATGAAAAGATCGGACACCCTTCCATGAGGCAATGATAGTACTATGCTCTCATAATATAGGGAAAAACATCTTGCACCACACCTATGGCACCACCACAACTCCTCGATGCCCAACTGATATCAAGTGCTCAACATCGTGTTCGAATGAGTAGGAAGGAACTGAAGACATAAGCTTCAACAAAATCAAATCTCACGAAAAAGAATCAAGAAAGGGAAGTTCTCCTAACAGTTATGTAGTCTCTCAAAGATAAGTACAGACGTCTCTGTACCAATCCATAAGACTGTACTAGACTTGCTCATCACTCATGAGACCTAAGTAAACCTAATGCTCTGTTACCAAGCTGTCACATCCCAATTTCCATTATAGGTCGTGATGGCGCCCAACGTTACCGTTAGACAGTCCAACAATTTAATCAACACGATAATCAGCCGTTCATAACACATTTTAAAACAATGGTGAAATACTTAAGCAAAATTGCTCCACTTTGTTTTTATTATAGAAAATACTAACACTGTCTTCAAATTTAGAATAGGATCAAAATGCAATTCCGAATACCGGAATAGAAATACATCCAAGATTAATAGTCTGAGTTCACAAAATCCGGTGTTACAAGTGCATGAGAATCTACTAGAATATACAATACTACTACAACAGCTATCTAGAATAGAAAACAAAATGCAATAATGAATAGGTAGGGGACTCTGTGTGCTACTGATCGTAACATGGAATGCAGCTCACCACAAAGTTTCCTCAGCAACTGCACCTACGCGCATGTGTGACTACCAAATGTACCTGTCTCAGTACCTGCACCATTAGCGCAAAAGTATAGTATGAGTACATAAATTAACGCGTACCCGGTAAGTATCTTGCCTAACCTCGAAGAAGTAGTAACGAGGGGTCGATATCGACACTTAAAATAGTGATCCAATAGTTAAGTACAATGAAATTAGACATGTACAATGCATAGCAAGTAAAAGCAACAAAGCAGATGTATGTGTATAACACGATCCTCAACAAAAGAGTAAATACTAAGTCCTCAAATACCGTATACTACCTCTCACTGAATATATAATGATCAATACTGAATAAAATGCCACATCCCAAGTCATAAAGACTCATAAGTACAAAGACTCCTTATCGAGAATTACACACGATTCTGTCGAGGCGAACAGTCCGATCCCAGAAGAGTGATAGTATAATATCCTGCTGTAGCGAATGGACCGATCCCATAAGAATATATTGCATGATACTGCCGAGAAAATCGACCCGATCCGATAAGAGTGTGTCACATAATATTGTCGAGGAGAACGACCCGACCCCATAAGAATACTGCTGAGGCGTTCAACCCGATCCCATAAGAATACTGTTGAGGCGTTTAGCCCGATCCCACAAGAATATGAAACTTTGACGGGTCACTGGCCCACCTCATGAATATACGTATGAGTTATGAAATTCAAAAAATTTCCGGACGAGTACACATCGCAAGAGAAACCCATAAAAAGAAGTATAATTTTCGCGACTAAGTAACTTTACAAGTATCTAAAATAGCAAGGTTTGATACTCTATACAAGTCCAGTGTTAAGCTAAAAACAACAATTAAAGCATATAAACATGCAATAGTAATGCAATTAATACAATTAAAACATGGCGTACGTCTAAATCTACCCACACATAATCAGGAATTCTAGCACACGCACAGACACTCGTCACCTCATACATGCGTAGCTCCCATAACATGTAGCTCATAACAAATATAGCACCTACGGGGTATTCCCCCCACAAGGTTAGACAAGAGACTTACCTCGCTCTGAAATCCGATAACCGGCTCCAATGCCTTTCTAGCACCTCAAACCAATGCCAAACAATCCGAAACTAGTCAAAAGAACGTGCAAACCAATCAAAATATGCTTAAAGACTTGTAATTTAACAATTAGAAATAATTTCCAACTCAACACAAAAAGTCAACAAAGTCAACCCTCGAGTCCATGCGCCAAAATTCCTACAATTCTCGAAGATAAATACTACCCATAACACCACGAACTCAATTATATAATTTATTCCCAATTCCATTTCTAATTTTGTGGTCAAAGAACACAAATATCATTTCTAGGTTTACTTCCAAAATCTCACAATTTCTAAACAATTTCATGTTCAATTCCATATATAATCCATGTATTTAACTCACAATGAGTGGGAATCACTTACCTTGTGATAGATGATGAAAATACCTTTCCAAAATCGCCCCTAAATCGGCTCCAATTAGAGAAAAGAGATAAATATAAGCAAATACTCGATTTGCTAACTTCCCAGACGTAACCTATCGCAATTACGGTCCAAAGCCTTGCGATCGCGAAGCAAAAGCATTCTGCCGCCCAAAATGTCCTACGCGGTCACGTCTGACACCGCGATGTTAATGCTGGCCAGTTACTAATATGTTACACACAAAGTATTAATAGTATTCATATAAGACTACATTAAATCATTGATTTAACTTTATTGCTTTACATCTCAGCAATGCTTTTGTACAATATAGATCGGTTTTTCATTACTTATTGGCTGGTAGTTGAAAGAGATTCTTTTGAGTTCATTCATAATATAATTAATTTATTTTTTGGTTGTCGATGACACAACATCATTTTGATTAGAGTTACGTTATTTCTTTGTGACACGATTGCACAAATAAATGCGATCACCCGTATAACCCATTGCTTTATTCCTTTCCTTTTATGTCTACTGAAAAAGTTTTTTCCTTTGTTGCTAAGAGGAGAGATTATTATTTATGCAGAAATTTAAGAAGTGTCATTACACGTCGGGATAGATCTAAACGATACAGTTCCTAATAAGTCTTTGCGGAAAGTAGATAAAGAAAATAAAGGAGGTTCACTCTAGAAGTGATCTTCACAGTCAGTATTAGTAGGTGAGTTGTAGCTGCTCCCATACTGCGCCAGCGTGTGCGCCACTTGGTTTCTCTCACAGTAGATATGCCTAACATCCGGATGGCCCAGTGCATCCAGCAGGAACCTGTAGCCATGTAGAAAATTAACATTAGCTTTGTTGTGCACTTTGTCATGTAATAGGGATTGTTTTACCTGGCAGTCTGTTTTTATTATAATTAATGTTCGATTTTTTGTGAAAGCAAGTTCCAATCCTTTGAGTAAGGCAATAACTTCTCCTTGGATAGGTGATGAGGCCACGATGTGGCTAGAGAATCCATCAATCCGGCTGCCGTCTAAATCTCTAATGATACCTCCTGCTCCTCAGATGTTGGATATTTTTTGGTGTTCACCATCTATATTGAGTTTATAGATGTTTTGTGGCGGTGGTGTCCATTTTATAGGTATTTTTAGCTTGAGATTTCATTTTTTGAAGTTATGATTTGTGAGGTGAAGATATTCCGCTACATGTGTGAACACTCTATGACTGTCAATTGATGTTGAATAGTTGTTGAAGTAGTTGTGGTTGCGATTAAGCCATATATGCCAAAGGATTATTGGCATTATAACTGCCACTGGGATTGATGAGTGATTTGGTTGGTTGATGTTCAGTATAGAGGTACATGCCATTTTTATCCAATCTAGCTCGTTTGAGGTTGGTGTTGGAGTGATGTTGAAGTTGAGATCTCCCCATATGGCGCTATGCATAGGACATTGGAAAAACAGATGGTTGGTGTTTTCCTCTATCCCACAGTGCTTGCAGTTATTAGAGTCAATTATTTTCCGTTGGCTCAGGACATTTGCAATTGGGAGTCTCTGGTGGACTAGCAGCCACAAGAAAGTTTTGAGCTTGTTGTGGCATGGTGCTTTCTAGATACAACAATGATTAAAGGATTCCTAATAATGGTTTGTTCCTGTTCCCTTGACAAACAGGTTGTATGCAAATTTGGTTGTGAAGTTCCCATCTTCTGTTTCTTTCCAGAAGAATGAGTCATTTATTTTTCAGTCAGTAATTGTAGTTGGTAGGTTCTATGATAGAGCTTCTAGGTTTCAATTTTTATTATTAATAAGAATACCCAAATTTGTGTTGGTATCTTCTTTAGTTAGGGGACCTTATATTAATTCTCTTAGTGTGTGTTTGCCAACAATCCATCTATCTTCCCAAATGCTTATTTGCCATCTATTTTTCACGTTCCAAGCTAGTCCTTTGGAGAATAATAAGTAAGCTTTTGCACTGCTTTTCCAGATGTAAGAGTCATTGTTTTTATAACTGATGGTATTCCTTTGCGCGTTGCTTTAGTATTTGCCTTTTATCACTTGAGCCTAGAGAGACTTAGGATTGGCAAGATATCTCCATAGTAGGCTTGAGAGGAGTGCTATAATTTTCCCTCTTGCTTTGTATAGCCCAGGGCCTTCTTCTTGCTTAGACGATGTTACCTTATCCCAACTGATATGATGTATTTTCCTGTGGTCTCTGGTAAAGCCCCATAGAAAGTTTCTCTGGATTCGGTCAATATTGTTTCTAGTCTTAGCTAGAAGGAGATTCAGTTGCATGGAGTGGGTTGGAATGGCTGAAAGAGTTGTATTATATAAGGGTTAATCTCGCGAATAATGTTAAGAGTTTGGCCTTTCAGCCTTTTAGTCTAGTGTTCATCCTGTCAAGTATGAATTGGTAGTTTGAGCTTTTTGGTTGAAGATTTGTAGTTGGGAAGCCTAGGTATTTCCGTACATTATTTTTTATCTTAATGTTAAGTGTGGTAGCCAAGTTTGTTTGGGTGGTGGATGGCACATTTGAAGAAAAGAAGACTTTTGATTTAGAAAAATTTATTCTCTGGCCAGATTGGCATGATATAAAATTGAATATGTTTATGATAGAAGTTGCACTAGTATTGTCCGCTTCTGAGAAGAGAATAAAGTCATCCGCAAATAGTAGGTGTGAAATTGCGAGGCCATTGTGGCTTATTTTGATGGGTTTTCAATTCAAGACATCTACCTCATAGTCAATGTATCTTGTTAGCGATTTCATAAAGATGATGAAGAGGGATGGAGAGAGTGGATCGCCTTGTCGAATGCCTCTTGATGGCTCAAAGAAATCTGTAGGTTTGCCATTTGCAATGATTGAAGTTGTTGTTGTAGATATGCAATTCATGATGAGTGTTATTAGGAGTTGTGGAAAATTTAGTGCGTGTAAGGAGCTCCTAACGAATGACCATTCAAGCCTGTCAAAAGACTTTTCAAGGTCAATCTTGAGCATCATCTTCCCAGTTCTCCCAGTACAGTTCTTGAAAGAGTGGATTCCCTCTTGGACAATTATTGCATTGTCAATTGCTCTCTTGCCTGGGATAAAGCTGCATTGGTTAGGACTAATAATTTTATTGAGGAAAGGGCGCATACGGTTTACAATGATCTTTGTAATAGTCTTGTAAATGATGTTACATAAACTGATGGGTCTGTATTGAAATATATTTTGTGGGTGCTTGACTTTAGGAATAAGCGTTACAAAAGTCCTATTTATTTTCTTCGGAATTGCTAAAGTAGTAAAAGTGTTTGTGCATGTATCAATGATAGTTGAGTTTGTGTCTGACCAATATTTCTGGAAGAAAATTGGGTGAATGCCATCGGAGCTTGGTGCCTTTAATGGTTTAAAGGATTTTATAGCATTATGGATTTCGGAGACTATGAGAGGTGTAGTGAGCGCTTCTTTATCCTGATCTGAGAGAATGTGTAGTAGGCTTTGGATTACGTGCCATGATTTCGGACAGGAGTCTAGTTCAATTGTACAGATAGTTTTAAAGTGCCCTATAATAATATCATTTATTCCTTGAGGGTCAAAGGTCCAATTACCCACTGTGTCATTAAGCCCTAATATTCTGTTTTTCTTACTTCTTTGGATAGCGGATATATGGAAGAATTTTGTGGTGGCATCTCCATCATTTAGCCACTGAACTCTTGATTTTAATTTCCAAAAATCTTGTTCGTTTAGGAGGATTATGTTATATTCTTGTATTAGATTATTTTTTAGGTTTTGGTGAAAATGAGTTTTAATGTGGGATTGTATATTTTGGAGCCCCATAATTTTTGATACCAGAGTTCTCTTTTTTCTTAAAGATATTTTCAAATGTAGATCTATTCTATTCTTCCATGTATTCTGTGAAAGAGAAAATGGCAGTTGTGTAGCTTGTACTATTCTTCCAATATTGTTTTACTATGTTTGAAAAACATGGGTGACTAAGCCACATTGTTTCAAAGCGGAAGACATGTGTTGGCTTATTAATAGATTTTGTCAGATTTAGTAAAAGCGGACAGTTGTCTGAATGTGTACGTGGCAGGTGCGTGACAGTAGCATCTGAGAACATTCCCACCCAATTTGTGTTGCCTAGGAACGGTCTAACCATTCATAACCGTGGCCCACAAACCCCAAATCAATCATCAATAGTATCTAGGCAGCTTAAAAAAATCGCATTTAGGTTGCTGTTTATGGGCCTTCCTCCAAACTTTCCGGAGGTAATGGTGACTTCATTAAAGTCTCCGTATAAAAGCCACAAGGTATGTGTTGTTTTTAGCAACTATTTGCAGATTATTCCATAATATTTTCCTGTTTACTAATAAAGTGCTTGCATAAACGAGCAATAGTAGCCAAGGTTTTGAGGTGCTACTAACCTGGATATTTGCATGGATCTCTTGGTCAGTGACTACTACTAGATCCATTTCCAATTTCTCATGCTTCCACATTAATACCACACCACTTGAATAGCCATCTACGCTAATTTAAAACGAGTTACTGCACCTTCCTAGCCTGCCTAACCACTCTTTAGGTAGATTTAGTTATCACTTTAGGATGACTAAGTGTACGTTAATTTTGCTATTGGAGGTAAGGTTCAGGTCCCCCTCCACTCTTGTAATTTGCTTGTATCAATAAATTCTTATTTAACAAAAAAAATTTAGATAATTTGATTTCAGAAAAAGAACTTAAGCATTTTTATTTGATTATTCTATGTGATAATGAACAAAGAACGGACTAGTAATAAAGTCATTCCACGACTTTGATGCGCAACTTAAAATATATAAGGTATTCACCATACATTTTATACAAATAGAGCTTATAAAATTAGTAGATAACTTGTTAAACTCATTATTTATTATTATTTACGTTTCCCTTCTTCTCCGTTGTTAAACTCATTATTTATTATTATTTACATTCCCCTTCTTCTCCGTTGTACTTTTTCGTAGTATTGATAATTTCCTGCATATGAAGTCGTCTTTGAAAGGGAACGCTTATCAACTTCACTCTCTTAAGTTTGAATTTGATTCTAAAATGGCTAAACATTAAATACTTTGTAATTTTCAATAGTGTCTTAAATAGAGACCCTTCAAGCAGCTATCCGTGCACTTGCCCCAAATATAGCAAGCATTTGGAGTGTATTTAAAATATAGCCATAATTTAAAAAAGCGACACAAACCCACTTCTTTTGCTTCTTCCCCGTGTCTAATGTGCTCCCATGTTAGGACACTAATGTCTTGAAATTCAGTTTTTTCAATTCAAACTTCATGAAACTATCCTAAAATTCAGTTTTAGTATCTCAGAAGTTTAAATTTTTCGTTTGAAACATTAGGAAATAGCCCTAATGATTGGTGTGATATTGTCATGAAGTTTCTTTTGTAGCTCAAATTTCAAGACAATGCTATGAAATTAAAAAAATTCCGTTTAAGACTTCACGAAATTGAGATTGCTAAAACCAAAATCGTATTCATTTTTATTAAGTATTGACTATTTGTTTGGACTTCAGGAAGAGAAAACCCAATTTCAAAAATATACTCTCGTCCTCACTTGTTAAAGTAGAACTTCACCCGTTTCCCCTCTTTTTAAGCCCCTGATTTACTTTCACACAACATTCGCTCACAACACCACACGATAACACAACACACCCGCACACACAAGTCACAAAAAGGGACACAAAAACGCTGTTGCTGCGCAACCTGCCGGCGCCGGAAAAAAAATTCTTTCTTCTCCAACCATCAGTCTCATGAGATCAGGTATGTTTTTGTCTAGTTCTCTCTTCTCCTCTTCTCTTCCTCTCCCCTCAATTTCTCTATGCTTGTAGTACTTTTGTTTTCTTTTTCTATGGTTCTTTTATGTGGAGTTGAGAGCACAAACTGTGCAGTTTTGTTGTTGGCTGATTGATGTGCAAGTATGATTATTTAAACTATAATTCCCATTAAGTTGGGAGGGTAGAGCTTGGTTAAAGTTCCGCCAGCAACCCCTGTTCGATGAATTGTCTGAAAGAGGATTTTATTTGCCGGTGAAGTCTGAGTAACCGAGCGCTTTTAGGAGTTGATTAGGAGTAAGTTTGGGGTTTATAGGTACGTTATGGGATGCTTGGTCAGCTTTCTTGAGACACGACTGTGATAGGAGTCTTTTGACGTTGAATTGCCGTTTACAAAATTTATTCTTATGAATTGTGTGAAAGGATTTTCTTGCGTACGGGGAAGCTATTCGCTGGTGAGTCTGAGTAACTGAGTAATACTAGGAGATGTGAAGAAGTAAGTGTGGGGGTACTTTCAATTGGTTTTAAAGTGTTTGTTTTTATTGTCCGAGCTGTAGCTTAAACCTGTGAAAGTCCTTAATATGCTATTTTCTGTGGTTGAATTGTTCTACATTGGCCGAAAATGATGTGTGGGAAAGGTTTAATTGGTGCTGACTTGTGTCTTGATCAACTGTTGTCGCGCTTCAATTTTCGAGTTACATTAGCTGTCAAATTGCTAGCTGGTGAATATTCTTAGTTGAAAAAGAAAATTACATCAACACATGAAAAAGGAATAGAAGGTAGTGTGAATATAGATGTTTGTGCAGGAGAAATTGGTTTATTTTATGCAAGTCTCTGTTCTTGTGCGTCTTAAAGAGTCTAATATTTTCTTCTTTAGGCTGAATTTTTTTTCTTTGGCTACAAGATTCTGGTTTGCACTGCTAAATGGAGGAATTGTTGCTTGCTTATTTTCGATAGTTGTGATGTTAAAACTCTGTCCAAAGAACCTGCAAAATCTGATTTTATGGTTTTAAAAGAGAATCCATTGTTAGAAATGTTGTTTTTGAGGGAAGTTGGATTCAAAGAGGCTTGTGATGAATATTTTAACTTACTTAGATGATAATGTTTTATCTGAAATGGAAAGAAAGCTGAAATATCTTTAAGCTGATTTCGAATGCCAATGGAACTGGTTGCTTGAAAGTCCTTGAAACTGTGACTATCTTTGGAGACTACTTACATAGTATATTTGAAAGACATATTATTGGTTGCTAAGTTTTTGTTTATTCTTTAAAATGAAATACGGTTCCTTTCCCTATTGCATAAAAGTTAAATACAATTGATTAATAGACCATGATGAATAGAAGCAAACAATCGACCAATTATGCTTTGAGCTCGTATAAGTTAGCTGCTGTAAATCAGATTGCGTTCTTCAACTACTGCAATTGGGAGAGGAATAAGAACTTGCACAGTAGCAAGAAGACGAAAAAGCAGCATTTGTGCGTAATTTATTCTCTAACTAAAAAAAAGGGTAGTACGGTGCACTAAACTCCCGCTATGCGTAATTTATGCTCTGACCAAACTTTAAATATTAGATATGTTTTACATAACAGCCCTAGAAGTGGCTACTCTAAATACTGAATAATATGTTTTAAATACCCGCCCTAAAAAATGGCTATTGGTGCACTTAGCCCCAAAATTTGGAGACCTGGTAGGGCTAAGATTTGACAGAAGCGAGGAGCATGTCTTTTGAACCGAAGCGAAGGAAAATTGACGGTGAACCTCCACGCAGGCCTATCATTCCACCACCTAAGAGAAAAGCAACAACCTCTAGCGCTAAACCAGTAGTGGTGATTGCAGAACAAACAAGCAGCTTCACTAATCTCAGGCTACAACAGGCTAAGAATTCAGTACTAGCTCAAGCACAACAAGATGGCTGCACTGGCAATTTTAGGATCTTTGATTCTCCTTTTGGGAATTTTCTTGTACCTGTAATTCCAACTCGTGCTGAACTGGGTGGATAACCCGTTCTTTCAAGTAAAGGTAACTTTTGTTTATGTCCATTCTTTATTTGGTATTGTTTATGCCAACTTCTTAGTTAAAACTACATTGTTTTGTACATGTTTGATGAAATTCTCGAAAGAAATTGGATCTTCTCTTAATATTCTAGGTTCT